>VWYK01018057.1:0-12909 GCA_013399775.1 Semnornis frantzii | reverse complement strand
CTGCCTGCCTGTGGAAGGGACCTGCCTCTGCCCTAACCGTGGGTACTCTGTGAGCAGCCTGAGCTCTACCCTGTGCTGCCTCACGATCTGCACTTCAAGGCACTGCCAGACTGCCCACAAGGAGCCAAGGGACCATCTCCCAATTCCTACTCCACTGCAGTGAGTAGCACAGACGTTGCCTAGGCTCCAGGCTGCCTCTATTTGTAAGTCAGGCAAAGCTATTTTTTTATAGCAAACCTTTCCAAGCTCCCTGATTTTCCTGAGTTACTAAATTCCCTGTAAGCATCCTTCTGGAAGATTTTCCCAAATGAATTTCTGAACCCCAACTAACTAACTTTATCTAAAGTTGTGGGCAGGGCTTTCTGGAAATAAAAATAACTGCAGATTTTATAATTCCTACCTCGTGAATTCCCACAACAGACTCAATTGGGTAGAGGGCTTTTGAGCAATGATCCAAGGGGATTAAACTGCATGGAAATGTCATCTTTTGAGTACTCATCATGGGATAAAGCAGCAACCATTTGAGAAAGAACCATTACTGGGTCCATAACACATGCCAGAGAAAGAGCATGAAAACATGTCAGCGCCCTTCTATTAGCCAACTCTTTTGAATACAGACATCAAATATTAATTTCTATCAACTGAAAGGCATTAGAAACTTGATGTTCTCTTTGCCCCAGAAGTGCTCTGCTGATAAGGAGCAAATTAAAAATGCAGAGTTTTCTAATAGCAAAAAATGCTGCCTGTTTCAAATGGAGTTGGTCTTTTTATGTGTAGCGTTTTGGATTTGAAAAAAAAAAATTAGATATTTAATGCACATAAAAATGATTACTGTAAATGGTGAAGACATCAAAGTTTGGCATCAAAGTTAAATGAAAGCACTTGGAAGTCTGTTTTGTTTGATCTGTACATAAATAAGCTTAAAAAGAAACCAGGGCTGCTTTTTTTTTTTTTTTTAAAACTCAGAACTGAGTAGCCAGTTCAAATTCCTCTGCATCCCAGGGATTCCCAAACTAGGTTAGATCCAAACATGTTCATTATTTTGTGTTTGCTTTGCATCTGCCCAGCACAATTCTATGCCAATGCACCAGGGAAAATGGGTTGGCAGAAGGCACAAGTCACATGCTCTTATAAAATGCTTTGGAGTTCACATGGAGAGCAGACAGACACTAGAATACTGAAATAAAATCTTCTTTCCTCTTCTAATTTTGGAATGAAGACTCTCAAAATGAAGGTAAATTGATGAGTCCTTAAGCTTGTTGAAGCTGAGACTTGTAGCATTAGCTGATAGTCATCCTGGTTGTGTTCCATCACCAAACATCCATTCCTGGGTTGGCAAGAAGGTGTGATTTAGGAGCAGGAGTCAGAACTCTCTTAATCTAGATCAGATGAGGATCTGCTACAAATCTGAGCCACGTGATGTTCATTTCAGCTTGCTCTTAGCAAAAAACCAAACCAACAAACTAACTTGAGGTGTGTAATCTGCAAGAAAAAATGGGACTTGGTGGCTTTAGTGCCTTTTGCCAGAAGCCCCCACTGTGCTCTGCAGTGATTGATTCCTACAGGAATCTGCGTGGTTGTGCTGGTTTGAGGCTAATTGGAATATTTTAATGGGGAAAATGATATTACAGACTGTGAAAGGAATACAATGGTGATGTCTGCTTCACTCATAGGCTTGCTGAGATGTTTAAGAACTCAAAACATAGATAACACAGTCTCTCAGTCTCTCTCTGGGAGCTAGTGGGAGCTCTTGTCTCTGCCAGGTAACCTCACTAACCACTTTCCTTCTAACCCCCTGGCCGAGCCTCCAAACTCACCTTGTGTGTAAGGCAAACCTTGGGGTAAGGTACAGGGGTGGGGAGAAGGTGAAAGGATGGTTGGGAGCCCCTCCTGGGGGTCTCTGATTTCTGGGAGGGGAGTTGTGTTTCTGTATTACCTTTACCTTGTATATGTCTGTAACTATTCCTGTCTGTTGTGTAAATCTCTGCTTGTACATTGTGCTAAGCTGTAAATAGAGCTTCAGTCCTTAACTTCCATCTGGCTGAGTCTAGTCTGGGGGATTTTACACAGTGTGGCAGGGCAGGGAACTCCCAAACCATCACAGTGGTGCAGAGGAATTGCTCTGCACCCAGGGAGCCCTTTTGGTGTAGGGCAGATCTACTTTTATCTACAGAGAGGCAAGCTTCAGCTGATTTAGTTTGAGACCTGGAATTTGTAAGCAACTAGAAAGAGACTTCAAAGAAAACTACCTGGACTCCTGTGCTTTCTGTTTAGTGGCCGGGACCACTGAACAGATGTCTGGGATCAGACATTCAGCATGAGAGGAGGTGTCACAGTAAAGCCTGCTCTCAAAACCGCTACACATTTATCCTGTTTCGTTTGGCCCCTGAGTGCAGACGTTTCACCAGTAACCTGAGCTGGAGCTGCATGTGCCTCTGGTGCAGGAAGATGTTCTGCTTTGAAAAACAACTTGAAAGGTCACACTTTACCTGACACAGGAGAATGTACTGCTGCCTTGCTGTGGCCTCTGTTTGTAGCCCTGGAGTTAAATGTGTGTCTTCCCCAGGAAGGCAGATTGTATCAGAGGGGTACCCCGACCCTGTGCCTTTAGAGTTGATGACTTCAGGGCCTCTTCTGAGACTGCTGCATGAGGTCACTGCAGGGCAACCAGCGAGGCAGGTCTCAGTGGAGGACTTGTGCACCTCCAACTTGTAAAGGTATTATTTCTCCCTGCTGGGAGTGTCAAAGTTGACCTCCCACCACGTTGTCTTCCATTAAACAGTTCCACAACATGTCTGCAAAAACAGTTTGTTACCTTGTTAAGGTGGGGCTTTTCTTCCTGGGAACCTTCCCCTGTCAAGTGTTGGAAGGAGAAACCTCAAGTATCTGGGTAACTTTTTCACATTTTTGCTGAGAGTGCAGGAATGATGCTTTTTATGAAAATAGCTATTTTGTAAATGAGAAAAATAAAGGCAGCCTTCCCTGGAGGGAAAGCACAGCCTGCATCTTCTCAGAGGGGTGGCAGGCTGCAGTTTGGCTCTGTGGTCTGTCATTTGGGTAACCATGAGAGGGTGACTGTGCTTGCCAGGGGGGATGGTAGGGATGCGTTCAGCCTCCCTATTTCAGGCTGAGGCTGATGGGCTTACCCTCACTAAGATGGAAGGGAGCTTTTCAACCTGCTTTGCTGGCTCTTGCAGATGTGTGTTTTCAGTTGCCACTTAATGATGTCTGATTTGTTTTCATTTTGTGCTGGCTGCTGCGTTCCCCTTTGCTTCCATTTAGCACCAAGTGACTTTCATAGGTGTGTGCAAAGCATCCCAGGGGAAGGCTGAAGGAAGGAGGCTGCAGAAATGGACAGTGTTGTGTATCACTGTGTAGGATTGGTCTCTGTAGAAGTGGAGAGCAGGCTATCAGTGCATGCAAGCCTTTCTCAGATATGAGTTAGCTCAGGCGTGCATGGGGTTCTGCTTTGTGGATGAGAGGAGAAAACAGGAGTCAGTGTTAGAGGAGAAAACAGGAGTCAATGTTATCACCTACATCTCCCTTATCTGGGAGAGCTTCTCTGCAAGTGCAATAACTCTGTTTTCTTGTGAATGCAAGAGAGCTCTTGGAATAATCTCATTCCAATCCTTCTTGTTATTTTTGATGGATTCCAGGATGTGCTGGTTACTATATATAGCTTTTTTTACATACAAATTTGGGGTTGAACCCAGCTGAATATTCATTCCAATTAAAAACAAAGTCTCTGCTAAGACAAAGGCAAGGGGAACAGTGGGGAAGGCTTTCATGCAAATAAGCAAAGCAAGAAAAACAGGAGGGCTGAATGTTTGTCATTCATGCATATTCTTAGATGTAATTATTGTGATTTCATTCCCCAAAACTGCCCTCTTTGAGAAGAAATGATTTCATTCTAATAAGTGCTTGTTTATTGAACTTGCAGTAACTGAACTTGAATATGAATTATTAAAATGTCTGTGAGGTGCAGAATTGTTTTTCTTTTGCCAGGTGTCTGTGAAAAATGAAAACAACAGAGCATGCAGCGAAGTAAGAGAGGAGAAGCGTGAGGCAAGAACTGGCCCTGGATCAATGGTCTGAGTCCTGCTGGCCACAGGACAGGATTCTCAAAGTCTGCCAGCAAAGCCAGAGCTCTGAACCCCATCACCTGCAGGACAGCCCCTGTCCTGTGGTGTGGGGAAGGGTCTGTACTGCCAGAGGAAGCAAGCTGACAGTTTACTGCTCTCATCAGCTCGTGCAAGGCTGTGGCCATTTTTTCTCTTGTTGTGCTGGTTTGAGCTAATTGGAATATTTTTAATAGAGAAAAAAATGTACTGTAGGCTGTGAAGGAAAACAGTGGTGATGTCTACTTCACTCATAGGCTTGCTGTGAATGTTTACAAAAAGATAAGAGTGTCTCGAGCTGGCAGTCTGGGTCACAGGGCAAGCAGCTTCTTGAGTCTTGGGCTAGCAGCTCTGGCTTCTCCTCTCAGCTGAATAACTTCACTAACCACTTTCCTTCTAATCCCCTTCTTTGGCTGATTCTCCGAAACCTTGGGGTAAGGTGTAGGGGTGGGGAGAAGGTGGAAGAGTGGTTGGGAGCCCCTCCTGGGGTCTCTGATTTCTGGGAGGGGAGTTGTGTGTCTGTATTACCTTTACCTTGTATATTTCTGTAAATATTCCTGTATATAGTGTATATATTTGCTTGTATATTGTGCTGAGCTGTAAATAGAGCTTCATCTTTTAACTTCCAGCAGGCTGAGAATCTAGTCTGGGTCATTTTACAAGTGTGGGGGGGCAGGGAACTCCCAAACCATCCCACTTGGGAAAGAAGGGAAAAATTGGAGGGGAGGAGGGGGTGAGAATGCCAGGAGGGCAAAAGTAACAGTGGGTTGCAGCACAAAGACAAAGAGGAAAGAGGGAAATGGGGACGGCATGTGAGCACTGGTAACATCTATTTATAAAGACATGGTGTACCCTGCAACTTCCAAGTACTCACAGGGTTTTGGAAGGGAAGCAAGAGAAGAGCAAGAGAAGCCTGGAGAACTCGATAGATTTAGCCCTGTAAGAGGTTAATGCCTTAGCCCTTAAAGTAACCAGAAAGTGCAGGGAGTTTCATGTGATGGCTTTGACACACTGGCAGTAAATGCAATGTGAAGACATTTCCTCCACTTGCTTAAAGCGTTTGACTTTACTCTGTCACTCTGGGAAACTCACTGTACATAGGAGAAAAGAAGAAGAGAGGATATGAATTTCTGTTGCAAGATATTTGTGTTGTTCTTTAGGATAGTTTACTGCAGGCAGCAAGCCAATGCCTTTGCACTCCGAGCACCTCCCAGACTTCCCAGCACCCCCCAGGATCTGTTGACCAAATTTGACAGGTGGGAACAAGTGCAGGAGAGAATAAAAGTTATAGAAAACCAGTAGCAAGCTATGATGGCCTCTAGAAAAGAGACCTTGTACTGGTCCTGCTCTGGGAAAATACCCAACTGCAGTTCACAGCTTCCTGCTGCATGAAGTCCATCAGTCACCTGACACAAATCAGTGGAAAGCCAAACTGCTGCTGTGGATAGATGATGGAGAAATATGGGTCCTAAGTAAGCTGAAGAGGTGATTCAGCTGGTTTCAGTGGTTAAAATAAATTTTCATTTGAACAGCATCTATGCAATCACAGAATGGTCTGGGTTGCAAGAGACCTCTAAAGGTCATCCAGTCCAACCCCCTCTGCAGTCAGCAAGGGCATATTCAACTCGATCAGGTTGCCCAGAGTGCTCATTTTGAGTGTCTCTAGGGATGGGGCCTCAACAACCTCCCCAGGCAACCTGTTGCAGAGTTCCACCACCTTCCTGGTAAAGAACTTGAAGTTTCCCCTTTCCCCCTCATTCCCTAGGAGTTTGCTGCCTGGTTGTACCATTTTGTCAAAGAGAAATGTAAGCCAAATGATTCTTCTTTAAACCAACAACCTGCTGGGTGACAGCCCACAGGCACAGTCATACATTTTTGTTGCTGGTTGTCCATATGAGGTGATGCAGGCACGTGGGCCTTTTCAGCTCAGCTCTCTGCTGTGCAGTCCTGCTTCTGTCGGGGTCTCCCAGCAGAGCAACAAGTTTTTGCTCAGTGCTGTCTGCACCTTACTGTTTTCTTCAGGGTGCTCACACTCTTAACATTTATAATTCAAACATCTTCAGGAGGAAGTGACAGTCTTTCTTCTACAAAATAAAGAGTAACATGACTTGTGTTAATTATTCCTTCTTGCTTACACACTTACCAGATCATGTATTACTCCAAGTGCCTTGGGCCAGAAAGGGTCATTGCAGCATGCAGCCTAATGACCTGACTGAAAAATGTAAGCGAGGGAGAACGAGTCCTCCTCTGCTGAGCTTTCTGAAGTCATTAATGGATGCCTTGGGGATTCTACAAAGCAACAGCTTGGAAAACAAACAGAATTGTTCAGTGTTGGATATCACTCTTATGACATCTACGCCATTACAAAGATTTACAGCTGGAATAATTCGGTCTGGGTTTTTCCCTCTCCCCCATTGACTCACAGTTTGGAAGGCAGTCAGACCCTGAGTGTTGGGTTTTGCATAATTGAAGCACCAGAACGTATTAAGTGGAACGACTAATGGGGATGAAGCTTTCCCCTTCCTTCCAGACTGGGTTATCAATTATGAATTAGCAGCAATCTAAGATCAAAGGGGTTCCATTTTTTTTTTGCAGCTGAATTTGAGGATTTTGGAACTGAATAGCTGAAATGCAGTTAATGACTTGTTTCGGGAAGGCAAAGACAGGAGGTAACTGACAGGAGTGAAGTGTTTGCTTTGTTGCGCTTCCGAACACAGATGTACATTCTCCAGTGTCAAGCTGGACACTGAGCTCGAGTTACATAAACTGAGGCTGTTGCTTCCTCTTGCTGGGCATGGCAGATGGGAATCATAGAATGGTAAGATTGGAAGGGACCTCAAGGATCATCCAGTTCCAACCCCCTGCCATAGGCAGGGACACCTCCCACTAGCACAGGTCACTCAAGGACTCCTCCAACCTGGCCTTGAACACCTCCAGGGAGGGAGCAGCCACAACCTCCCTGGGCAACCTGTGCCAGTGTCTCACCACCCTCACTGCAAACAACTTCCTCCTCACATCCAGTTTCAATCTTCCCTCTGCCAGTTCAAACCCATTCCCCTTGTCCTGTCATTCCAAGACCTTGTAAATAGTCCCTCCCCAGCCTTTCTGTAGCCCCCTTCAGCTATTGGAAGGCTACTCTAAGGTGTCCTGCAAGCCTTCTCTTCTCCAGGCTGCAGAGCCCCAACTCTCTCAGCCTGTCCTCATAGCAGAGCTGCTGCAGCCCTCTGAGCGTCTTCGTGGCCCTCCTGATCTGAACCTGAACCTGATCTGTAGCTCTCTTCTTAATGCTGTATGTGACCTGGTTGTTGAGCCACGCTCCTGAAACGTGTTGGGTTACTGCAGATTTGCTACACGAAGGACAGGTTTGTGTTGACATGACAAGTTCTGTTGCTGCAGAGGAAATGCATCTCTCCAGCAAAAACAGTTTCAGGACATGCTTAAAAGAAAAAGACTGTGAAGGTTTTAACTTCAAAGTGGTTACAACCTGATGGAATGACCTTCAAAAAAAGCAGTCCAAGGCAGGACTTAGCTACCCACAAATGTTTTCTACTGATGCATCAGCAAAGGCAAGTCAGGTCATTAGAATCTCCTTATTCCAACAGCAGTTGTGATCATAAATTCATTATTTTCATAATTGCTCCATTATAATTTAGTAATAGGTTCACATTAATTTCAAAAGTCTTACTGTGAGGCATTATCCAACCAAAATAATAAACAATTAAAGTTAAATTAATCTAAAATCCTACTTACAGGGCATTACTCAAACAAAGTAAGTAGCATGAAATTTATCTAACATCCTATTAAAAATTATGACTTTGAGGCCAAGAAAAAATATTGTACTTAAAAGCACATGGTATAATGGGCTTGTTCTGATGTATTTTTGATGTGAGAACAGTGCTAAACCAGGGATACTACCTAGGCACAGAAGCTTCACCTCCCCAAGGCTGGTCTCAGTCTCCAGCAGTAGCTTGCTCAAGCCCCTTCCTCTCATCCAGCCTGTTTTCCCTTCCCTGCCTTCAAGCCTCAGGGTTAAGAATCTCCTCTAGCTGCAGGGAAGCACCATGGCTGGTGTCTTCTACCTGCCAGCCCCAGCAGGTAACTTCAGCCTCACCTGCACAGGTTATCCAGGATGTGGGGCAGCTGTGGGAAGCAGCTCTCAGCTCCTAATCACAAACACTTTCCCACCTGGTTTCACCTAGGTCCTGCTGACTCAGAACCAAAATATTTCTGGGAGAAAAGGCTTTTAAGTAGTCCTTAATTTTTGAGGACTTGTCTGCTCTGTCAGTGTTCAAGCATTTTCCATGCAGAGATCACAGTGGATCACTAATTGTTCTCTAAGGTTTCTGAGATCTCAGTGGCACCACCTACTATCTTGCATTATAAATCTTGAATTTACTCTCTGGAGCTGAAGGCTGAGGCCAAACAAATAAACTTCTTCAGCTTTTATTCCGAAATTGGGGTTTTAGTCTTTTGTCTTGAGGACTCAAAACATTTTTTTTTCTTAGGATCTCTAATGTTAAATGCCTTTTTTTTCTTTCTTTCTTTTAATTTCCCTTTTGATTTGAGCAAGCTGTGGTGTTGGGAAGGTGTGTCCTGTTGCTCTGAGTAGCCCAAAGCTTTGTGAGTGTCTCTGGCTTCAAGGATGAGCACCTGGAGATGACAATATCCTGCTCTATGAAACAGTGAGGAGCCTGCTTAAACCAGGATTCTTTTTTTCCCCCCTCTGGGTTAGCCCTTTGGGTCTAGCTAGCTAGAGGAGGGTGTGCAGATGAGGAACCTCTAGGTAGGGTAATCTTGTTTGAAAAGGGCATGAGACCTCTGTGGTACCTGGATTTTTATGAACCTGCCTGGCTCATTGCTTTCACTGTCATGGGATGGATTGGGAGCACCACCTGGCTAATGCAGGCAAGTAAATTGTATACTCTTACAGCCAAGCCCACCTCAAAGGCTGCTAGTTGCTTACCTCTTGGCAGTACATGATATCCTTAATGCTTTTGTAAAGGGCTCTCTTCAGTGCTTTTTAGCATTTGACCCTAGAGGCAGGCTCCCTGTGCCTGATCTGGAGGTAGAGAATGCTGTTCTACATGGAGGACAAGCAAGGCTGTGATGCTTGGTGGGCTGCAAGGTTTGGTGTTGGTCTGGGGCACCGAGCACCATTCCTTATCTCTGCTGTCTGTACAACTCTGCATCCTCTGAGCTCTTCCCTTGTGCTGCCAGAACATGCAGCAGCTTCATCCCCCGGAGCATGCCAGCAATGTGAGTGAGTAGGTCCTGTCCCCCCTGTTTGCTGTTTGTTTTATTTGGTGTGTTGTTAACCTTTACTCAGTGCACTTATTTACTTCAGGTTTTAATGGTGTGATAAGGTCACAACAAATTTAGTGGGAGGCATTTTAAGCACTTACAGCAATAAATCACAGTGTACATCACCCTTGTGCCATTTATCCAGAACCAGAGAAATCCAATTTGGTCCATAATATGAAGGCCAAATAAAGCCAGGTATCATAGTGAGAAAGCTTTGATGTATGGCTCTGAAAGAACCTGCACACTTCTCCTCTATAAATTAACAGCTATTTTGCAGAGCTGACAAGTAGTTGATATTCTTGGAACTGGTCCTATTTGTGGCTTTTTTTTTCCTCCCCCCCCCCTTCCATTCCAGTCTCTTGATCTTTCCCTTTAGAAAACCCAAAGAGAAGAAAAAAACTGTCTGTTCTCTAATGTAGGTTTTAAAACATTGGTGGAATGGACACATCTCACAAGTGCAATGAACTTGCTGGTAGTTCAAGAAGACCTAGAGATTCATCTCTGCAGGAATACATTCTTTCTTATCAAGTCCTTTATATACTGAATTATTTTTTTTCTTAGGCCAGACAGCCTTTGCAGGTAGGATCAAACCAGCCTGCAGGTCATCCAGAGAGCTGCAGAGTGCTAGTGACCAGAAATGAATAGTAGCAGACTCGATTCAAGCGCAAGGGAATGTGTCGCGGGCCACTAAACTGTGCTGGCCAGGAAATGGGTTTGATAAGCTGACATATATATCCTGCTTTAATTCCTGGTGGTTTATGGCCCCTGCAGTACCCCAGGAAACCTGCAGGTTCTCTGACCTTACCTCTGCCTTTAGTCCAGCAAAACTGAAAGGGTGTTTGAGAGAGGAGGGAAGAGGGGGAGGAAAGGATTAGTTGCAGGTGCTAGTGTCAAACTCCTGAACTCTCTAAATGACCCAAAAGGAGATTGATTTTGCTGATGTGTAAAGCTTAGCAACCACTTGGCTTTAAAGGTAACATTAAAAATTAAATGCCAGTTTCCATGCTGCTAAAGGTGGAGTGAAAAAATGTTGCACCTTACCATATTCAGAGCGAAGGAAAAGATGGAGACTTCTGTAGAGCTCAGCAATGCCAGGACTGTGAAGTGCAAAAGTGATGTGAGGAGGGAGGATGACTGGGTTTGGTTTGCAGGTTTCTCCTTCATCTGGGTAGTGAGAGGAAAAAAAAAAAACAAACCCAACACTCTCTCTGAGTGAGCGACAGTGCTGTGATATCAGCTCTCTGCCAAACTTGCCAGAGAGCAGTGTCTGTCTGGGCTGTGTGAGCAGCACACCTGATGGGTGCTCCAACAGCCTCCATAAAAATAGGCGAGTCAGGTTTTGCCAAGCACTGCTGCCTCTCAGTGTTAAACACTCCCTGTGAGAGCAGCTCCTCGAGTGACAGATTAAAAAGCAGCAAGAGCTCATGGAAATCCTGATGCACCTATTTTATGTAAATAAAATGGTGTCATTATGGAAGGATGGAGGCACTGGCTGGAGGTTTGTGGGGCTGTGGGTCAGGGAGATGTCCTCCTGCCACCACAAGGGCACTTTGGGTACACATAACCATTCCCAGTTCTGCCATTTTGATTTTAATTCCTTGCCTAATGCCTTTCTGAGGACTGCAGCTTCCAGCAATGTTTGCTTGTTTTTTAAAGGTGTGACCCTACTACCTTCACCTGCACAGCTGAATTATCAATATGTGACCTGTCTGAATAAGGATGGAAGGAAAGAAGTTCTTTACATTGAGGGTGGTGAGACACTGGCACAGGTTGCCCAGGGAGGTTGTGGCTGCTCCCTTCCTGGAGGCGCTCAAGGCCAGGTTGGAGGAGGCCTTGAGTGACCTGTGTTAGTGGGAGGTGTCCCTCCCTATGGCAGGGGATTGAAACTGAATGGTCTTTGAGGTCCCTTCCAACCTTACCACTCTGATTCAATGATTCTATGACTTTGAGGCTACTGCCTGGCACTGCAGGAGGCAGATGTGATGCTCCTGGGTGGAGAGTTGGAACTGGATGAGCTTTGAGGGGTCTTCCAACCTAAACCATTCTATGAAAGTCAAACAGTGTTTTGTCATCAGGCCCTAGGATTTCTATCTAATTTTGGAGCAGAGGCTGAGAACACTGACTGGATGATAAGCTGATGCAGAGGACCTGTGTAACCTGATGCAGGTTCTAAGACAGAATATGAAAATACATCAATCCCTGCTGTGAAACCTGGGGAACAGGGGATAGAGGCTTAAATAAAGTAAATGTGCCCTGGCTGCAACCTGCCATGAGTGCAAACTCTACAGCTTTCACTGGCAAAGGCTAGATAAGAGCAAGAGAGTCCCTGGGCAGTGCAGCACCTGCCTTCCAATAGGATCAGTGCCCCCATCCAACACACTGGGTACCAGCCACATTGGCTGTCATGGACTGAAGCCTGCAGCTCCAGAGCATTTTGCATGCAGAAGGCTCTCTCTTGGTCTTTAATACCTAACTATTCTGATCATCCTCTTTGGCTTTTTTTGCTGACTAACTACACCCATAACTTCCCTGCTCTAGTGCAAATCTGCTTAGCACACGCCCGTGTTGGAAAGCCAAGCTGCAGTTCCAACATATCTAATCCTAAAAGAAGCATTTGTTAACAAAAAAAAAAAAAAAAAAAAGGATCCATTTCCCTAGGAAATGTGCTTTGATTTGGGAAACACAAAATGCATCCTTCTGACTGTGCCATTCATGTGACAGGTCACTGTTTCACCCTTTTGGTGCAGGAGAAGTTTATTCTTTTAATAGGTTTATTGCTTTTGGCTTATTCATTTCCAAAGGACTCAACTGAGTGCTGCAGCTCTGATCCAGAGCACAGAAAATTAATTCTTTTTATGGTAGTCCATTCCTTTCACAAGTCCTCATTTTAAGTGCAGCTCAACTGTATTACAAATAACAGTATGTGGCCCTATGGGGAGTACCAAGCCTCTAATTTAATATTGTACTGGAGGCCGTAGAATGTCAGTGCTGCCAAATCGAAGCTTTTCTTTTTCCAGCCCCTCTCTGTGTCCCAAGAGAAGTCACAAGATAGCAGGCTGGCTGTTGTCAGAGTGGCTGGGTGTCGCTGGATGTCTGCTTCCTTCTTTTAGAATCATAGAATCAGTCAGGGTTGGAAGGGACTACAAGGATCATCTAGCTCCAACCCCCCTGCCATGGGCAGGGACACCCTACCCTAGATCAGGCTGCCCAGAGCCTCATCCAGCCTGGCCTTAAACACCTCCAGGGATGGGAACTCAACCACCTCCCTGGGCAACCCATTCCAGGCTCTCCCCACTCTCATGCTGAAGAACTTCCTCCTTACATTCAGTCTGAATCTCCTCACCTCCAGCTTTGCTTCATTCCCCCCAGTCCTGTCACTACCTGACAGCCTAAAAAGTTCCTCCCCAGCTTTTTAGTAGCCCACTCCAGACACTGGAAGNCTCCAGTCCTTTGAGCATCCCTCGTGACCCATCTCTGGACATGCTCCAGC
>VWYK01018036.1:0-11003 GCA_013399775.1 Semnornis frantzii | reverse complement strand
AATTTGGGGGCAAGCTGGAAGCTGATCTAAGTTTCCTGCCTACTATTCAAACTTAAACAAACATACATAAAATTGTAGAGGAGTTGTGCTAATGTGTAAAAAATGATAAATGCCCAAATCAGTTTCTTTACCTTCATTCTTCCGATAGAATCTGCAATGTGTGAACAAAGCAGCAAAGCTGCTGAAGCACTCTATTAGAAAAGTTGCTTAAAACACAAACAAGAAAAATAATAGTTCAGCCCTTGCCTTGGTGACAGGTGAGATAAAAACCATTTCTGGTCCTACAGAAAAGTTGCAGATAGACTGGCATTTCAATGGACGGAAACACCACGCCAGCCCAGATGGTTCCCTTAAAACAAAAGCCTCTCAGGTTCATGACCAAGATTTCAGTCAGCCTGTAAATGAGAAAGGGCAGCAACAAATCATACTGGCAATTTACTGACAGGTGTCAGGAACAATGGTGGTTTAGAAAAGATTATATAAAAATTCTTTCACTCCTCTACTTTGTAATATACCTGAAAATATAATCTTCAAACTTCAACCAACATCTCAGAACTGATCCTTATGACCAGAGCACAGAGCCCAACCCAATTACCACGACGTAAGTGCTGTGCAAACTCTTCCACTTCAAGTAAAAAATAAAAACCTCGCATCCCCTCCTGTATTCCTGCTACTTGCTATGGCAAATTGAAGGAATTTTACTTGCAAACACTTCACCACCAAAGGCAAAGTTCTGTAATACAGTTTAAAAGCAACTTACTCACAGATTAGGTTAGCAGTCGCTCAGCAAAATCTCAGAGTTTCTGAATATGACTGAAGAGAATCCATTATTAAATATACAGTTCTGTTTCAGTGGCCACTCTAACAAATTAGGGGACTAACAGTGACTTCAAAAGACTCTGAATCAGACTTCAAGAGTATAATATTCTTCTTAATATTATGTACTTGCGAGACAGAATTCTTCAGACAAGTCTTTACAGAGGGAACATAAAAAGTAGGGAAGTGATTCATGTTACTTGAAACGGTTGACATTTAAATTTTTGCAGTTTAGATATTCAACCATAATCTACCATTCACTACAAAATGTAAATTGGTATGTATCAGAAAAACTCCAGCATGGTTTTATGTTTGGTTTTTTTCTTTATATACATATACACATTAGACAGGCACGTTCTTTGTTAGAAATCAGCAGGAAAATTTTTCTGTAGGAACTTGAATACTTCCTTGCGCAACAGATTCTTCCATCAAACTATGCCCTTCATATAAGGCAGTTGTATGTAGCTAAGCTCAAGCTTGCATAAAATTAGAGCTGCACCTAGCTTAAGATGTATTTTCAAAATACATGTGGCATAAATGCCATGACAGAAAAATAAGCGAGGTATCTCTTTTACAGCCTGGATAAAGAAACTACTTGTTTGGATATTCTACTAAAATTTAATAAGGGCACAAAAGGAATTTGTAGCTGTTAATCCAAATGATTTATCTCATCTTACAGTGCAAAGAATTTCTTACAGTAACATGACAAAGTAGCATCAGCTCTTTCAAAAGGACTCCAAGAACTGCTCCTTGCTCAGAATGGCATACATCCAATACATTCACAACTGGCAACAGAGTCCAGAGTGTTACAATATTATTGCTGCTACTGTAATAAAAAAGAAATGAGGTTGTGATGATAGATTTTCACTTTAATCTGCAGGGAACTCTACTGCGTTTTACCAAGTATATTACTTCTCAGCTTTGTCATAAGTTCCATGAAAGTGAAAACCAGAGCAAAGTTATCTGTTATTTTCTCCTACAGAAACGCTGGACAGCAAAACACAACAGGAAGTTAACTGGCTTTGGGTTAGTTGGTTAGAAAAGTGTGTATCAGTTCAACTTGAGTCAAGTTGCCTTGGTTTGTACTAGCAATCTTTAAAGGCTGATTGAATGAGATTCCTTTCATCATACAGGCACTGCTACCTTTGCTGCAATAGTAGAGGCACACCTTGATAGCCAGGATTGCTTCGGCTGACAGGCAGCTCTTAGGTAACTCAAAAGGAATGATATTTTGATGGGAAATATCATTTATTTCTCCAGACAGACACTGTCCTTGAAGTAACCAAGTATTATCTGTAAAAAAAGACCAAGTTTTATCATTAGGATATTTAACATCATTTCTGAAACCTACAGAAGACACTTTTATCTATAAGACACCTTGGATTTTCTTCCCATACACAACATAAGGGGAGATTTCCTTCCTGATCTTGCCAGTCACAAACAAAACAAACAAACAAAAAAAAAAAAACAAACAAACAAAAAAAAAACAACCCACAGGGAAAGTGATTTACAAATGTGTTTTTAGCAGTCATTTAAAGATGGAGAGATCCACAGCATTGCTTCAAAACCACCAGTATAGATGCAGTACATCTTATTTAAACACAAAGGATCTGCAATTTGCCCTTTACGTTTTTAAAGGGATACTGAAATTTATTCCGAGATGTGCAAGCAAACCTCCTTAAATTAATGGGCTGCTAGACATTTGTATCAGAGGTTTAACACTCCAGCTAAGGTAGGTGCCATAAATGCCATCATTTACCTGCAGTTTCATGCATTTCCAAACAGAAGTGTTAGTTTTACAAGTGGGTCGCTGCAATTTAGCAATGCTCAGGCTGTTACAACAGAAATTGAGTTTCACATTTCGATGTTTAAGACTATGTAAAACTGGAAAATGAACTGCACAGTAAACTGCATCAAAGGGAGTGTGGTCAGCAGGTCAAGAGAGGTGATTTTTCCTCTTTAGTCTGCTCTTCTGAGACTCCACCTTGAATACTGAGTCCAGTCTGGTGCTCTCACCATTAGAAGGACATGGAGTTGTTGGAGTGAGTCCAGAGGAGGGCCACAAAGATGATCTAAGGGCTAGAACACCTCTGCTATGAGAATAGGCTGAGGGAGCTGGGTAAGCCTAGAGAAGACTCTGGGGGAGGACCTTTTAGCTGCCTTAAAATACCTAAAGGGATCCTACAGGAAGGCTGGAGAGGGACTTTTCATAAGGGTGTATAACAACACAAAAAGAGGGAATGGTTTTAAGCTGAGGGAGAGTAGGTTTAGACTGGATCTTAGGAAGAAGCTCCTCAGCATGAGGGTTGTGAGACACTGGCACAGGCTGCCCAGGAAGGCTGTGGATGCCTCTGCCCCAGGGGCGTTCAAGGCCAGGCTGGATGAGGCCTTGAGCAGCAGAGTCTAGTTGAGAGGCATCCCTGCCTTTGGTGAGGAGGTTGGAATAGAAGGTCTCTAAGGTCTCTTCCAACCTAAGCCATTCTATGATTCCATGATGGTAAATGTACCCAGCTCATTGAACTACACTCAGTAATTTACCGTGAGATGGATGAAGTCTTCTTTTGGGCACTTTTCAGAGAGTACCTAGAAGTTGGTTGTAGAATTTATACATTTGAAATGAGCTGTTGCATTTAAATTGCTTACATTCTCCAATTTCACTAACCCCTGAAGCTGTCAAATATATCTTTACTTTACAATGTTTGGGGATTATTCAGTCCAAAATGTGTGCTGATTCCTGGAAGTAGTACATTTCTACTCAAAAAACACTAACTGCCACGAGAAATGACTTGAAATAGTGAGCTATATAAACAAATTGCAGTGCCAGTACAGTATTTATTAACAGCTTTTAAGAGCAGAAATATGCAAATGTGAATTATAATAAAGTAGGTTGTTAGGCAGAAATGTACCTCAAATGTTTTTTGGAACAGAAAACAGCAAAAAAAAGAAAAAGAAAAAATAAATCTCTTTCAGAAATATGCTTCAGTTTCATAGTGAGCATTCTCCCAGAAACAAATGGGATAGGGTTGGGATAAGCAGTTCTCTGACAGTGTGGAGAAGGCAAGCATCTAATGATTAGTACTTCTGCAAACTTTCAGTGGCAGCTTCTTCCAAGGAGGTTGGGAAAAAAAACCAAACAATAAAATGCAGCATGTATTAATTCAAGCAAAAAGAAGCCTGTTAGGTTTTTTGGTATTTGTCTTTGCACTCCAGCTGTTAAGTGTATCAACTCTAAATAACATGTATTGCATCACAAGGTCAAATGGGAACACAGAAGTGGGAAGGACATTTTGCTTCATCAGACTGAGATAGATCCCTCACATTGCAAGCACGTCATGATGTAACCCACTTTGTATCTTGCTTACTCCTGTTCAACTGATTAAACAACACAGGCACTTTACCTTCTGCTGTGATAAACCAGGCACTGGGTGCTTCTTCATTCAGTTTGGAATCTGGAGGAAGAGTCAGCTTCAATAAAAATTGAACTGTCTGACCGGGAGCTACCGTTAGTGAGGGAAGCTGAACATTTGGTGCAGATTTAGGCAGTTTTGGAAGGGTTGTTCTTTTATCTTGTTGCACAGGCAGGTTGTCTGGAACATCACATGCTTCTGGATTCAGGATAGGCAACTATCAGTAAGAAAAAGACCAAAAAACAAAACCAACTTTTTATTTGTACTGAAAGCAAATAGGCTTTCAAAACACAGCCAAAGTTTCAAAGCTGACATGGACTAGGAAAACTAACATGTGACTGCATGAAAAACTCTTGACAGAGTGTAACCATTCTACAGTACCAAAGAAAAGAGAAAGGACAAAATTATTTTTTTAAATGAAAAAAAAAAAAATTAATCCAAATAAAAATACTACTTATTACTAAAAAGATGAAGCCTGCAACTAGAGTATCCTTTAATTTAAAATTTTAACCATTGTATTTTTAATAACATTTATAAGCATTTTCTTCTAATATGGTGGCAAACTGCATGCTTCAGTAATAAAATCCAAGATTTTAACCATAAGGACTGCACAGTAAAGGAAAGGATCATTTCCCAGAAAGGCCACCAATATATTATATGATATGAAAATTTAAACACACATTAAGACTGTGTACTGTTAATTAAAAGAAGCATACAAGACAGTTGGGTCACTATGTCATATTCACATACACACACATACATGGAAACATTTAAGCCAGTGTCATTGTAAGATGGATAGAAGCAGGAATTTGGGTTGCTTTCAGAGAATTACAGAATGTTAGGGGCTGGAAGGGACCTTGAAAGATCAGTCAGTCCAACCCCCCCTGCCAGAGCAGGATCACCTAGACCAGATCACACTGGAACACATCCAGGCAGGTTTTGAACATCTCCAGAGAGGGAGACTCTGTATTTCATGTATATTTATAAACAGATACAGCAGTGCTCAATTATGACAGTGGTTTTGATTTGAGAACTTGAAAGTCTGCTATATATCCTGCTTCAAGTCACTGACTTCCCAAAACCATCACTTACAGTTTAATTACAGAAACTGGTAATCAGTTTCAGCGTCCACTTGTCACACAGCATGCATGAAATGCTTTTCATACTGAAAAATTGAGCTGTGATTTTCAGTAATTTGTGTTTCTGTATTATTCTTTTCTAGAGGACCATCACTTTCTGTTTTCATAGAAAAGTTGCTTTTCCAAAGACTGATACTTTAAAAAACTGTGCTAACACACAGTGTTTGTTTCCCAGGTCATCATAAAACATTTCTGTGAATACAGCTACTGTACCCAAGAAGTTTACTACCTATATGATTTTTATACCACCCACCAAAGTCTGCAATAGCAATTTCTATCAAGAAACATCACTATCAGCCTGTTTAATAACATTACTTGCCGTGGAAAGAATTTTTGTTTCCAAATCCAGCACTTTAATCTGGTGATTATTTGTGTCTGCAACATACATCAAGCGGCCGTTTTCTTCAACACACAAACCTCCTGGTTCATTAAAAGTTGACTGTGTAAAGCTGGAACCAATAATGTTGCTTGCTTCTCCTGTGCCTGCCAAGGTAGCACAGTTCTTCATCTTAGGATCCACAATCTTAATCTAAAGTAAACAAAAGACACAAAAAGCCTCTGAAAAAGAACCCAGCAGGATTTAGTCCTGTGCACTGGATTGAGTTTAGCTGTTTGGGGGAAACCAATACAATGATGATAGGATGTCTTTTCCCCCCTGTCTTTTGGAGAGAGGAGAGAAAAAAAAAAGGCAGAAGGGGTAAAGCCACCCACAGAACAGTCTGACCACGATTTGGAAGGTAAAAGAGAGATCTTTAACAACAAATGAAAGGTATTTAGAACAGGGAAGTTACAAATAGGTATAGGGAAGGGGTAACAAGGTACAAAAAGCTAGATACAACCAGATTGGATGGCAGGGGTCCGAGGAGGTGCCCACCGCATGGTAAAGGCTGGCCACGAGGTGGGAGGAGAGAAGGGAAGAAAACATGAAGTTCCCCTGTTTATATAGGGGGGTCCAGACAGGAAGTGGGAGTGGGTTGAACACTACACCTGGAGTCAGGTTCTGACCACTCCCCTGACCCAGGAGGGCTAACCCTTCACATCCTGCATTATTTTATGTCCCGTATTTTAAGAAGTCAGCATTAGTTTTTAGTACTTTAGCTTCCAAGTGCATATCCTAGAAGCTAAGTTATCATACTCTACCAAATGACATGTCCCACCTTCTCCCCCCACACCCTATGGACTTTCTTTCTTCCTTTTGTCTTCATTCAGTGTTCACTTTCCTAAGTTCAAAGCCACCAATGAACCCTTGTTTACCTAATGTATGTTGTTTTTCTGGAAACATTTGCAAAATACTAAGAGGACAACAAAGCTGGCAGACTAACTTCTACATCATGAGTCTATACCATGGGTGTAGGTCTCTTACTTCTCTCATAGCAAGTGACAGAACAAGAGGAAAATGGCCTCAAGATCACAGGATGTTAGGGGTTGGAAGGAACCTCCAGAGACCACTGAGTCCAAACCCCTGCCAGGGCAGGATCATAATCTAGCACAGGTCACACACAAACGCATCCAGACAGGGCTTGAAAGTCTCCAGAGAAGTAGATCCAATAATCCCTCTGGGCAGCCTGTTCCAGTGCTCCATCACTCTTACAGTAAAGAAATTCCTCCTCACATTGAGATGGAACTTCCTGTGCTGTGGTTTATATTCATTGTCCCTTGTCCTATCACAGGGCACAACGGAGAAGAGCCTGTCCCTCCCTCTTGCACCAGGGCACGTTTATATTAGATACTGGAAGTAACCTTTTCACTGAGAGGGTTATCAAACACTGGAATTGGTTCCTCAGGGAGGTGGCTGAATCCCCATCCCTGGAGCCGTTTAAGAGACACAGAAATGTGGTCCTAAGGGACACGGTTTAGGCACCAGACTTGGGAAAGGTAAGTAACAACTGGACTTGATCTTAAAGGTTTTTTCCGACTGAAAAAATTCTATTATTCTATCATTTTTTCCCCTAAAAATTGATGGATGGCTTTTTTTCTTAAAGCACCAGTAAAATAAGTTTGCTTTCTACAATATCTGAAACAAAATTTGATTTACAACATATATGTATAACACTAAGTGGCTCTTGAAATTTCTCATTCTTCACATTAAAACAAAGCACTTTTAATGCCTGTAATAAATGCACAATTAACCTTCTAAACATGAAGGTTTACAACAAAACAATCTGTCTTATCTCAGAGTTTCAGGGAGGCAACCCACAACACTTTTCAAATCTTGGGGGTTTTTCAAAGGCAAAAGCAAGTCCTCTTTTTTTCCCAGTTTTATCACACCTGCACTACTCCTGACTAAGCACTCCTATATGTTTTGCTCTACTTCAGCATCTTTTGAAGATATATGGCAACAGTCTTTAGGCTGAACTGTAACTTGGCATTTTAAATTTACCTTCCCCAAGGGACAATCATATCAATACAGCAGCATGTGACAGCCAAATAATAGTAATGAGAAAGATCCATAAGGGAAGGAAGGAAGGAAAGACAAAGAACCCACAAAGGAACTTGTATCATTTGTTTCCTCAGCTTAACTGGAACAAGCACAGTATCTGTACATTCCTAAAATAATCCTCTCTAGTAGTAAAATTGCAAAGCCTGTATGTAACGAACTACTATAAACTTACCTTATGATTATAGGAGTCTGCCACATACAACAGTTTTCTTTTCTTGTCCCATGCCACTCCTAAAGGATGCTGCAGCTTTGCGTTTATGCTTGCTCCATCCACATCACCAAAGGCAAACAAATTCTGAAGAAGTATTAAATTAGTGCATCTGATTATTCAATATTGACATGAATGTAAATGATTTTAGTTAAATGGAAATTCACTAACTTAAAAATATCCTAGGACAAAAAAAAAAAAGATTAAAAAAGACAACTTCGAAACAAGGATACTGAAAAATAGGAAGTATGAATGCTAACCATGGAAATGGAAACTCTTGCATTTAAGTTATCAGTGTGAATCCAGCTGCCTTTAATGACTACATATTGCTGAATCAAGTTGGTTATTTTAAAAATAAGTGAATTAATTTGTTATCTGGAAATCAACAATCTGCACTACAACTGTCACATGTTTGCATTCCACGTAGTGAAGTTAAAAAAATTGATGGCCACGGAAACTGATTTACCCTCTCACCCCAACAGTGGTTCCTCCAGGTCAGGCTTGAGGAATATTAGTAGGGCAGTGTGGGGAAGTTTGAAGTGATTACCAATGGATCTCTCTCTCCTCCTACAAGGTGTTTCACGGCTCCGTCTTTCAGAGAGATGGTTCGCACAGTGCTGCTCTCGCTGTCCGCCACAAAAAGGCAGTTCCAAGGTTCTTCAGAAGCCAGAGAGAGCCCCGAGGGCTGTGCAAAGCCTGCCTTATGTGGATAGGCATTGTTTCTGTTCTCTTCATTTCCACTCCCAGCAAATCGAAGGCAGACTCCTTTCTTTAAATCACTAAAGGAAAACAGTACTCAAGGTTAAGAATGAGTTTGAAATACTTCAGACACGAGGCATAAGCTTAAGCTACAGGACAAGCACTTCCAAGTTATAAACCCAACTGTATTGCTGCACAAGGCATTACTCAATAGATTTGTGCTAACTTTCATTTCTGCTTAGTGTATCATTCATCACTAGGCAATTTCAGGAATGAAAAGTAACATTCAATTATAAAAATGTACATCACCAAGTCATAGTTTTATAACAGAAGTAGCATCTTTCATTTCCTATAGCAGATGTGGGAAAAAGCAGGCAGACTTTAAAGGACACACACCTTAAGTCTACACAGAAGCAGCAAGCTTCAAGTTAAGTACAGTGCAGAAAAATTATTTTTAGTTTAATTTGATTACCTCTCTCTTTGAGACTTGAAAGCTGTTTATCAAGACAGCAATTTCACAGGTCCCTTATTACAGTTGCTTACCTTCCCTTTGGTAGTTTTCCACCTTCCAACATCAGTGCCCATATCTGATGAGTGCCTGCCATTGCTATCCATAGAACATCATCTTCCTGGGTCCCTGAAACTATTGAAAATAGATGTATTAAAAAAAATTGGAAAAAAAAAACACCCACAAACCACTTTGGGATTGTTTATAAAATGAAGAAATCAACAAACCAACTTTACTGTCCCCCCTACTCCAGCTCACCTTTGGCCATCAGGAATTAAAAAGAAAACCAAAATATGGAGGAAGAGAAGTGAAGAGAATGTCTTCCTTTCACCTACTAAAAACTCTGCTGTTTTTCTTCCACGCTCTTCCCACAGATATATAAAGGCTGTGGTTTTAACATCCTTGCCTGACAAAAGCAATTCCTCAAATGGAATTTGCTTTTTGCAACATTCTGCTATTTGGTCCATGTTTCACCTGTTATTATTGGCTCTGTAATGGCCAACACCAGTGTGCACGTATCTTTGTAAGCATGGTTTTGGGGGTGGGGAGGAGGAATGTGTGGTTTGTTGGTTTTTGTTTTTCTTATTATATTAATGATAAAATTAGATACTTAAAAAAAAAAACCACAACATTATTGGCAGTTGTTTACAGATTTTGAAACCCATGGCAGTAGCACTCTACATTATATACAGAGTACATAAGGTTTTTAAGATAAGAATAACTGATGCTCGTGTGCTGGAGAACAACAACTGCTGTTTATTCAAACGTTAAGAGGTGATGTAGGCAGTTACTAATTTCCTCCATCACTAATCATACGGTTTCCAAGTTGTTCTCCCTCTGCACATGTATATGTGCTATCACAAATGCAAGATGCAGATCTGTGGAAGAGTGACCTGATCAAGAAACATTCAAGAACAGGTCAAATATTTCATTTTTTCCCAACTCCAAGCATGAAACTCCTATTCGCAATCAAAATCTTTAAGTGTGCAAAGCTTGAACAGATGACACTTCAGAAATAAAATGATGGAAATGGAAAGTGAATAATTTTAAGTGCTTTGTAGTTTTAAACATATCATATGACAGCATGAGAAAGAATGCATAAAGACAAGTTGTGAAAGACCACTAAAAAAAACCCCAACCATCATAAACCAAAAGAAGTTTACTCAGCTTTTTCTGAAAATCTTAAGGAACAGAAAGTTGATATTTAAAAACTGCATTAAAATTGGGTCATTGCTATCTTTCTAACACCATACTAGCCTATGCATCCTGTATAGAACTGCATACATCTGGTCAGAGACAACACTAAAATGTTTTTCTAAATGAAAAGTATCAGGTATTGGGATAGGTATTAGCTACTCAACAGAAAAATACCTTCAAAATTTTCACAGAGGCTTTTTATTCACATGAACTTAAAAAATATTAAGTACCTCACAGCAATTACTACAATTTAATGGATACCTCCCTTCCTATTTTGTGGTTTCAAAATAAAAGCAATTACATGTAAAATCTCTAGGTTTAAAATGCATTCAGAGAAGTTAGCCCAAATCAATCTACTTAAAACTTAAATAACTAGCATTTTCCCAGCTGACACCCTGCTGGTTTTCTTCTGATCTGCAGTTTCCTACATTACATACTGCAAGGAGGGAAGAAAAAAGGTCTTTCTGACTGCAGAATCAATTTCCTCGTATTGTGAGCCCACTTCAGAGTAATACAGAGTTTATCTTCAGCCTTTTCCATTTCTGGGATCAAGACACAAGTTTCCAAAACAGAGATCAAAAGAAATCTG
>VWYK01018009.1:1895-12581 GCA_013399775.1 Semnornis frantzii | reverse complement strand
GCCTCAAACCAGCACACCTTATATCTTCATTATGTGTAGCATTTAACCATGGGGAATATCGAGTTGTTTTCCATGAACTGCAGCACATTATTAGCTTATGGAATTCCTGTTAATTCCTGTTATTGAGAGTTTGGTAAACCTAGAGGATACTTGGAATAAAATATGGATAAATAGTTCCAATATGAGGGAATAAATGCCAAGATGCAACTAATGTTCCTCTCCTGTTGCCATGTGAGAGTGAACTATGAGATAGCATTAAGGGCATGTTGCAACTGTTAGCAAATAAAACCAGGCTAAATATCTTTGATGTCATTATTTTTCTGCAGGTAATAATTCAGTTTGAAAGAAGGATCCCATACCTATAAGCCTACCCCATTATATCTGCCAGAAGTTACTCTATGCTCGCTTGAGCCTGTGTCTCAAATGGAGGGGGTTCTGCAACATGTGTGGGCTCATGCCAAGAGCACCTCACACACAACATTCTTCAGGTCTGCTCCTTTGATCAGAGCACATCTTCTGACTGTGTTTCACCTGAACTGAACGCAATCTGTGTCCTTGCTGGCCACTCAACCAAAAGTAGGAACCAAAAGTACACTCAGTAGGAATGACCAGGAAATCAGTTTCCAAAGTATACTAAACTAACCCAGTACAAATGTATTGGTTTTGCCTAAGGTCTTGTGAGGATATATCTAGCAAGTATATATCTGTCAGCTGTGAGGAAAACCATGTCCATGTATATATTACATACCTTTTAAAACAAATTATTTAGAGGCAGAGATTTTCTTCCTTTGTATGTTGACTCATGTGCATTTATTCAACTGTCAACTCAGTTAAAGGAAACGACTTTCTGATTTTGCTGTACTTCCTTTGCTTTTTTTGAGACATATGAACTTGCATGCCTTTAAAAAACTGAATTAGGTGGAGAGTGCTGCCAGTAATGCCAGGTAGAAAATGGTGGATTCAGCATGGCTCCTATAGATCTGCTGCACAGAGGATCTGTATATGCTTAGATCAGTTCTTTGATGATACCCATAATGAGGCCACCATACCTACATGCAGGGCTCTTTGACATAAAACATGCAACTATCCTATCCATATACTGCAGTTGTTGCTTGAAAATCTGATTAAGCCTGACATAAAGTAGTAGAAATGTAGATTCATTCTACCAGGGTTTTTTTATTTATCAAACATCTTCATCTGTGTTCATCTCAATCCTTGAGTTTTTTCACATTCACCCTTCTGAATTTCCCCACTTCCATCCTGCTGATGCAGGGAGCAAGTGGCTACTCAGTGCTAAGCTACTTACCAGGGCTGAACCACAACATATTGTAGATGTAGATATGGTGCTTGAGGGTACGGTTTAGTGATGGACTTGGTAAAGTAGGATTAATGTTTGGACTTGATTATCTTAAAGGTCTTTTTCAACCTAAATAATTCTATGATTCTATGATATTGGAATTTACATGCCTCTTCCCTGGAAGGGATCAAGTCCAAGATGGATGGGGTTTTGAGCAACCTGGTCTACTGGAAGATGGCCCAGGCCATGGTAGAGGGGTTGGAACTAGATGCTCTTTAAGGTCTTTTCCATCACAAAGCATTCTGTGATAAAGTAACACTGAGAGATAGAAGGAATGATCAGAAATAAGTATGATGGAGTTCAGGAAGGACAAATGCAAATGAAGGAGAAATGATCACCTGCATACTGACAGTGAAATTTTAGAGGATCTGAACCAATTTATGTCACCTATGTCATACCCCAATAAAAGAAGCAGGCATACTAGGGTGTGTTAACAGGAATATAGGGCAATGGTGGGGCCTGAGCTAGAACGCTGCGTTTAGCTTCGGGCACTGCGCTTCAGGAAAGATGTGGATCCATTGGAGAGAATCCAGGGGAGAATAACAAAACCAGAGATCTACAAAATATGACCCAGGAGCAAAGACTGAAAGAACTGTGTTTGTTTAGTCTAGAGAAGAGAAGACTGAGAGGAGACATGATAATAGTTTTCAAATACATAAAAGGTTGTTGCAAATAGGAAGAGAAGAAATTGTTCTCTATGTCCCTTGGCACTATGTCAAGGAATAACAGTCTGTAAAGGTTAGAGAGGCAGTTCAGGTTATACTATTAAGAAAAACTTTTTAATTGTGAGAGAAGAAAAGCATTGGACTAGATCATGTGTGGAGGTTGAGAATTTGTGTCTCTGAATTTTACTAGGATTCTTAGGGGCTTGTAACATGTAATATATGTAATCCTGGTGGTATGCCAGCGATGCAGTACTCAGAGTCCTATGCGCCGCACTCATATACCACTTCAGAGCGATGCATGGCACGGCCCTTCTTCACTGATGTTAGGGTGAGAAAAACACCTCCCAGTTATAACTGGTAATTATTTGCAGAATTTTTATAGAAGTTTCCAATTGTGATTTGCAGTCTTATCACAGCCTGCTAATCACTTGAGTGTAATTCTCTTGAAGGAAGACAAAAGCAAAGATGGGCAAGTTCTCGAGGTGTTTCTGAAGCAAAGTTTAAACTTACTGATTGTGAAAAATCCTTCCTTAATTAGCTAATGCATAGTAAAAGGATTAAAAATTGAAAATTGCATTTGCAACCATTTTAATTTAATTCAGAACATTTTTAAAGTTATAAACAAATAGTTGCAGGGAAGTGACCACATTGTACAATCTTAGCAGTGTTTTTTAAGTGATGCATATTGCAAATACAACATGTTAATTGAGAAGTCCGAGTTGTGCTCGAAATGGAAAAGACTTATTGTTTTTACCCTAATTTGTTTTTCATTAATCTATGGCTCATAATGTTGATATTACTTAGTATTTAAAAATAGTTCTACCTCTGGAAAACAAGGAAATTAAACTAAAAATAAGTGAATTTGTTATCTTTTTTCCTGCAAAAATTTGCTATGCCGGAAAAAATGGTTCAAACATCTTCCAGCATAATTTGAATATCTGCCAAATGGTAGATTTATTTGCCAAACGTTTTCATACAGTGTTCCCAATAGAACTCAGTCTTTCAGAGGCTAAATTGGTGAAATTAAGTTTTCTTATCAGTCTATGGGATTGAGAGAAGCAAGGTTGTCTGCCAACACACAGTGGAAAGAAATAATATCAGCAAAATTGTCTGGATTCAAGCTTTCTTCCCTTCACCCTCATCTTGGCCAGGAAACACTTATATGAAGGCTATACAGAGGAGAGGAAGAAACTGTGTTTTGAAGAATTCTCCAGATAACATAGTCTTGACTGTGTGCCATTTCTCCTTCTTTTACTTTCCTTTTTATTTTTCAAGACCAGATATTTTTTGCTGGACCAAATTTTCCACTCAATCTCCCTCTGCTTCTGGCTCCCAGCCCAGTGCAGCAATTGTCTTTTACCACACAAACATACACAGGTTTGCCAGTACATAATCTCCTTTTGTGTCTACATGCTGGCCTGCTGATGTAGCTTTATCAAGTGTTCAAAAAGTACATTCTCACTTCTGTCTGAAGGCTTACACTTCTCTAATTTGACAGAAAGAGAGCTTCTATTTCAGCCAAATCACATTGATACTAAATGAGGAAGCATTTTTTCAAGAAATATTCATGTGTAAGGATGTAATATTTTAAAATAATTTACATTAGTATTGCAAGTTGAATTTTGCAGTGTGAACAACTTGCCGAAGGAAGTAATTTTCAGCTCTTAACATGTGCTTTTATAATGGAGAGCACCAATTTATTTGTCTAGTCCAGAACTTCAGTGTGATTTTTAGAGCTGTTACTGAATAATATTTCAATTTTAGTATTCTCAATGTGTTTATTTAAAACAAACCAAACGCAAACAAACAAACAAACCAAAAAAACCAACAACAAACCACCAGCAAACTGCCAAAATAAACTGTAAGAAATCCAAGGTGATGAGCTTTTAGTTTTAGTGGGAAATGTATATCACACATTGTTCCTACAAAAATTAAGTTGATGTTTGGTTATTTGCTTCTATTCTCCTGTTAAACCTGATATTTAGAGAGATGAAAAGAGAGCATCTCTTCTTGTCCTGCTGGAGTAACTGCATTGTTAACACAAACTTTGTTGATCCCTGAAGGGTCCTGCAGATTCTGCAAATTCCTCACTGCAGGGTAACTGTACGTTCAGAAGTCTGCATGCTACAGTATGCTCCTCTTTATCAGAAACAGGCTGATTTGATGTTCCATTCATATGGATGTGTGTGAGCTCTTCTTCATGTACATGGAGTTCCACATATGTGTGATTCTGTCAAATTTTTACTAAATGACATTGTGTGAGGGTTTGGGAATTCCCCGCCCCCCCACACTTTAAAATGACCCAGACTAGATCTCAGCCGGACTGGAAGTTAAGAGATTAAGCTATATTTACAGCTCAGCACAATATACAGGCAAATATATACAGTATATACAGGAATATTTACAGAAATATACAAGTTTAAGGTAATACAGACACACAACTCCCCTCCCAGAAATCAGAGACCCCAGGAGGGGCTCCCAACCACCCTTCCACCTTCTCCCCACTCCCACACCTTACCCCAAGGTTTGGCTTACGCGCAAGGAGGATCGGCAGGGGAGGATTAGAAGAAAGGTGGTTAGTGAAGTTATTCAGCAGAGAGGAGAAGCCAGAGCTGCTAGCCCAAGACCCAAGCAGCAAGCAAGCCAGAAAGCAAGTAAGTCCCTTGTGACCCAGACTGCCAGCTCGAGAGACTCTTATCTTCTTTGTTATGGTTTCCTTATACCTAAACATCGCAGCAAGCCTCTGAGTGAAGTAGACATCACCATGGTTTTACCTTCACAGCCTACAGTATAATTTTCTCTATTAAAAAATATTCCAATTAGCTCAAACCAACACACATTGTCTGAAAATGCATATAGCCATGCAAGTGTCATGTTTTCTAACAGTGTTGTAGTTTTGAGTGTGTTCTTCACAAGGTCTTTGTACAGAATTACAGTACCTGAAAATGTACACATTCCTTGGCCAAGGAATGCAAATCATATCAATATTAAAATCTTAGAACTTAATATAAGCCCAGCAACACCACAGAACTAGCTGACATGAATATGGCTATTCTACATACCTCTTTTTGTTAAATGTGTATATTATCAAACCAGACCAAAGTCTGGGGTTTTGGTTTTATCAATTTTATGGTTTTCCGCCATTTGCTAGTTGCAGAGTGGTGAACTGATCCATCAGACTTCAACTCTCAGATCCTTTCCTGAACTTTGAATGAAATAACACTTGGTCTTTGCATAGCATAAGCAATAACATACAATCTTTTCCAAACTTATGTCTGCAATTTTATCTTCTGCTGCTTGCATTTATATAAATGTATTAATTTTGTAAGTAGTGTTAACCAAGATATAATTACAGCTCTCCATAAGTTCAGTAAACACTTCATTAATACAGCCTTTTAGAATAGATGTTGGTAAGGCTTCCAATCCTTTATTAAACGCTCAAATAGTAATGATATTATAAATCATGTTTATTTCTGTAGATTTATTTCTCTCTAGTGAACAGTTGAAATGAAGAATAAAGGTTTACCATAATGCATACATTGATTGTGTAATGTGTGCACCCATTTTCAGACATGTATAATTATTACAGATGGCTACATTTTATATACTTTTTGAAGCTAGTACATTTTCAATTCTAGCTTACAAATAACATTTCTGTTAATTGCAATAAATCATAACCATACTTTTTTTTTTCTGTCCATCTCCTAACAAATATAATTAGAAAGGAAAATTGATGTTGTCTGTTACAGCAAGGACTGACACAATTGTAACCCAACTGCTGACTGATAAATACATAATTTGTGGAAATAGTCACTTTTTAGGTCTGATATTTTCCCAGGCCTGATCTCTGCTGAGGAATTATTTATTTATTTGTAAAAGCTTACGTGAAATGTGTATGGTATCAAAAGCCTGGAGCACCCCTGGAGTGCCGTGCTGGCTTTGATGTTGCAAAGGCAGCTGAGTCAATTCAGGAGTAAGAGCCAGACCATGCCCTCTCATCCCACCGCCAAACCCTGTGTGGTCAACTGGCTGCCTTTCCAGCATCTGGCTAGTGGTGTTTCCTTTGGGTCAATGGGCCAGAGAGAAAAGTGAAGCTTTCACGCTGCTCTCTGAGCTCTGAACTTCAACACTGTGATTTTTCTGGAGCAAAGAATCCTCTCAACAAGTAACTTCTTCCATTGCTCCAGTTACACCTTTTCATTCAGGCAAAATTACATCCAGGTATCCCATACAAATCAGATATATACAGAGCAACCTTTCCTCTATGTAATGTGGTCCTGTTGATCGTGTGTATGAAGAATTTGGAACATTACATAATATGAAACTTTCTGTTTTGTTCTCATCTTGCTTTTAATTCCAACCTGATTATAAATTTTCCAAGCTTTGACAAAAGATACAGAATCACACATGGTAAATACATTGATTTGGCAGGTTGATGGCAACCCTGCTTTAAGAAATACAACTTTGTTGGTTTTTTTTTATTTAAGTATAAAACCTTTATATTGCATACCACGGTGTATACACTTGTTGCATGCACTGCTTTTATGCATATTATAGCTAAAGGAGATAGCTTTAGTTATTGAACCACTGTCTTGCCTGATATATACAGAGAAGGAAATTTGCCTCATACAGATCAAGCAGGGTTTTGTTACAATAATCAAGTGTTACAGGCAGCAGAGCATTCACAGAGGACTTGTTTTTGGTTTTGTGGAGACAAAAGACTGTACCTGAAACAGTTGGCTCTGAGTTCTAGTTCATCTGCACCATTTCATGCATCTGAGGGAAAAGGCATTTCATATCTGCGGAGCAAAGGAGGGGAAAAAAAGGTCCTTAAGTACTTTAAACTCTAAATTAGATATGTTTGTAAAGTTTCTCAATACAAACTGATGAGCATTATATATTGTAAAGGCTTTCACAGCTTGTATTTGCACCACAGAACTATAATTATTTATAATATCCTCAATGTTTCTGTGTGATGGACAATACTATAAATGTAAGAATGTAAGATCATGAAAAACATTAAGAAGTACTGTGAAAGATAGCATTGTCAAGTGCTTTTAGAAGATTTATAGGTAAACTCTTTGACATATAACACAACAGTCTCAGTTCTTGTTTGGGAATTGTATTGATCAAGTACAGCACATTCTTTGTGGAGTTTACCCAAGAGTTTCTGATACACCTGACAAAGGAAAAGTTTATTCTCATATAATTTTTTTTTCCCCAAATTAAAGAACACAAGGATTAGTTTTACTTTTGAGTGGATTGGTTAATTAATTTCCTTGTTTCCTTAAATATAGATCTGCAGACTTCATCGTCACCTATCAACAGGAAAATACCAGCAGAATCTCTTTTCGAATCAGCCTGTCATGTTTGTATCTCCTACCAGTGAACCACCTTGCAAAAAGCTAATTGAACTTATAGAGCTGTCAGGAGGGAAAACATGTAAAGCTTTACGTCAGGCAAAAATCTGTATAGGAAAAGAACCACAAAAGAAGTATCAGGAAATAAAATGTTTATCAGAAAAATGGGTATTAGGTAAGGCACTAAATTTCAACTCATATGAAATATTGTGGAGTATGTATTCAGAAACTGTCTGTAAATATTTCACTAAACTGAACTTATGGAAGGAAGAAAACAGAATAGACTGCTGCAGTTAGGTTCCCAGGAGGTTGTTTCCATGACGAGGACTTCCTTTTACAATTCAGACTGCTGTGTGATGGTTCTAATACTCACTGTTGTAATTTTAGCAAGAACATACTTAATCTAAAGATTTTCTAATTTTCCTATGATTGTTTCATTTAGAGCAAACTAAATTATAGGGAAGCCCCTGTAAGATAATTACTTTTTAAAATGTCATATATTTCAACTTGGGATAGAGTAAGAAAGATTTCTGACTGGTCAAAACTGACATAGCGCTAATGAAATATGGTAAGTGGCACCCTCTGACAATCTGTCCTGAATTATATATTGTATATCTGAAAGATTATTTTCTGTAGTCTGCATTTCAATTCTGCAATTCAAAAGTTCACTTTTTTAAAAAATCCGATAGTAAGTTTCTGAAAGTTGGTTAGTCAACTGCTTCTCCGCCATGGACACCACAGCTCTAACAGTTACCCATTTGCAAGGAATCAAATGTAAAATTGCAATATCGTCACTCTCAAAGAAAAGCTTTTGCTAGTCTGTCTAGTATGTATAACTCCCAGTCTTGAAACTCTCTTTTTCAGACAAATAAGGGTATTTTCCAAAAAGGGCCATTTTGCACACTAGAGAGTGTAAGTTAATAGGATAAGGTTAATAAGATTACTCTGTGTCAAACTACTCCAGATAGTGCCTCACACAGACTCTAGCAATAAATGTTCTACATTAATTGATGTTACATGAGACTATCCAAGGAAGTCCTAATCTCTTGACCATTAGTGCTATCAGACCATAATCACTTTAAACCTGAAAGAAAATACCACTAAAGAAGAAAAGTGAGCCGTAAAGGGGAAATAATAATCTAAGTGAATATGTTATTTGAGGCTTTTAAAAAGTATAAGATAAAATTGTAAAGACTTGAAAGAGAAGTTTAAGATGGCATTGTTCATTATGCCTTTCTTCAAGGAAGACTTAAAGAACAAGTGTGGCTGAAAAGAAGTGGTCGGGTGGGGAAAACAGAGGTCTGTATAAGACTAAAAGTATGATGGAGTAAATTAAACACAAAACTTTCACATAGTAGTACTCCAGCCACAAATTCCAGATGGCCGCAGGTATGGATGTAAAGTGGCACACAATTCATGTGGTATGTCCCACTCTTCTGCTGGTCTCGTGGAGCTCTGCTTCATGTCAGGTCCTGTATCTCATGTGCTACCAGTGGCTGGACAGACCTCACTCAACCCATCAGTAGGCTGAAGGAATTGCATATTTGGCTGCTGGTGAAAAAGGACTCTGCATTCTTTTTGCCATTTATAAATTTCTCAATTCTCTTTTGCAGTCTGACGGTGCCTTTTCTAATTGCTGTGTCCTGCTCATGAGGCCCAGCTGCACAAGCTCCAACTAATGGATTTTAAATGATGAATTACCAAAACTCAGATAAAAGACATATTTCTATATGATACTATAAAGGCAGGATACAGGCTGTTGAAGCTCAGCCCCTTTCTCAGCAGATCTTTACAGTGTCACCTACAGTACAGTGTCACTCGCAAATTGACATATTAATCAAATAAATCAGGTCTGAAGTTCTGCAAGTCTTAAACACTTCACTTTTGCAATCCAGTTGGTTAGTGGTTATGTGCTTTCTGCTGTTAGCTAGCTGCCAAGTAATTCACTCAGGGTTGACCACGACACCAAAAACATAGGAATCTAATGCAGCACATTTTTAAAACTTAAATAGTAAGTGCTTGCAGTATTATCATTTGACTGTTTGCATTTATTTTCTCTCTCTGGCTTCCCAGAGCCACCAAAGTGTTTTCCACCAGAAATTGCTCTAAAATACATTGCTGCTTTATCATCTGTTTCTTTCACATTTTAATCCTAAATAATCCTTCTTTTTAATTTATTTTAGATTCAATCACTCAGCATACAATATGTCCCATGGAAAACTACATTTTAAAGCTGTGAGCTAACTCAAGAGCTTCCATATGGTTTTAAGGAAACAAGCCTAGTCTGCATTCAACAAAAAAATAAGCTGTGAATAGTTTCTCAGAAAATGCAAGTTACATATTTATAAATATAGGGAAATGTTTTCTACATTTGTATTACTCATTTAGGTGTTCATCTTGTGAAATCTTTAGATTTTTTGATAATAAAGTACTTCCCTAATGAAAATCATACTGCTTTTATTTATTTATTCAAGACCTTTGGACCTAAAAGTTGAAGGCATCGTTATTCACTGGGAGGAAGTGGAAAGATATTTTCTAATCTCTAAGCGAAGTTTATCGTGTTACTATGCAAGTGAAAGATGTGTGTTCAGTGTAGGTGAGCATGCCTGAGCTACATCTGGTGTAGTCAGCAGGAGCTGTGCTTGTCAATGTAGATGCATGGATCCTGTAAGCTTCTCTAGCCTGAGTGCCTCGGGGACACCTGAGGGTCCTGGCACATCTTCATGACCATTGCTAATCACATTTATTTGGTAAAAGGCTAAGATTGCCCAACATGCTCAACTCACAGTTGCTAGTGTGAACTTGCACTTCTGAACTGAGTTCTCAAAAGTAACCGAAACTCACTAGTTATACCCAGATGGAGAGATAGCTAAGGTGTTTATTTCAGTACCTTTTACCTGTATTTCAAACGGTGTCTACTTTACATCTAGGCTGAAATCATAAACAATTACTGATCCCAAGTGAAATGAATTAAGACAGAATATCACTTAAGTGCTGAAATCTGTTGAAAATGGAACATATTAAATCTTTTAGGCATGCTTGAAGAGCGTTTGAAAATGTCTTAAATGTTAAATTCCTCTTAATCTGTGGTTTTGTTTATAGCATGAGCAAATAAAGATTTTTATGTAAAGCACTTGTTTATCCATAAATATATAACCTCCTTTAGATATTTGCAAGGTACATCTAAATAATATATCACCATTAAAGAGAACAATGTATTAGAAAGCAACTTAATGGCAGTAACTCACACTTTCCAAACTCACTGCTTCCCTCACAGTATTGTCAGTGTAAGGCAATGGAAACT
>VWYK01018006.1:2749-13996 GCA_013399775.1 Semnornis frantzii | reverse complement strand
TTTTTTTTTTTTTTTCCATAATGGGGTTATTAGAAAAGATTAAGACATACTTTAAAAATTTTAATGTATTTAACCTGTTAATGCAATTCCTGTTTAAATCCACTTCCTATAATTAAACTGGAAAAAAAAATAAGAACAGAGAAAAATAATGAAAAATATAAAAGAAAAGACAAACTATTTCTTTCTTACATTGTTTGTGGAAAAAGTCTTTTGCCAAACTCCTCAGAGAGTGTACAGAACAGTAGTCAACATAATGCATATATATAGCTATCTTTATGTTATTATATACACAGACATGTATAATCCAGAAGATTCTTATAAATCACCAGTTCTCAACAAATTTTCAACCATTTGCTACACAATATTTCTCTATACCACGTATTAAAATCTTATGTCTCAAAACATCATGCAATATAAATAAAGTGACTTTTGCTACTGTGTATAACTGTTTGTAATATGAAGCTCCAAATTTTTAAATGTCAAAAGGGGTGATGATTTCATTAAGGACTGCAACAGACTCCCCATTGACTCTGTTGACAAAGCACCAAGTCTATAAAGCCACATATCTGTGGGATGAAATGCTGAAAGGAAGGTAGATTTAATAGTCTTTTTTTTTTTTCAGTGTTGACTGTCTACTTTCCCTTCACTGAACCTCAGAGTAGATAGCGGTCTGTGTAAATATGCATTTATTCTTAAGGATTGTATTTAATACAGTTTAAAAAAAATATATCTGCATCTGCAGTAGATTTAATAGAAATTAGTGTCATTGGATGGAAGTATTGGAAGTAATGATATCTGAGATACAGGAGAATTTTCCCCAACCTATCAACTGTTAAGAACACATGGAAGAAACCCAGATATTGTGTTAGTGACAAAACAATATACAGTTATTTGTGGAGGAACAGTCCCTTTATTAGAAAGAAATACACTTTAATTATAAAAAAATATGTTAATTTCAATAGTGTATTCTTCCTATCTCTGCCCCCAAAAATCTTTGCACACACCTACATTCTTTTTATGGACAGTACAAAGGAGGATAATAGATGCCTATAAAAGTAACTAGTGAAATTCTGCATTAGGATAATCTGTCACCTATTTCCATTTTTTCTGAAGAAAGCAAGCATAATCAAAAGCCTAAATGACAAAGAGTTGACAGTAAGATTCTGTGGTAAATGATTCCAGAGTCGCTGGCCTGCGGAGATGCTGAAGAAGTCCCCAGCAGACCTGATTAATTCCAGTTTCTCCAGCTGCCAGGGGAGCAGAGGCTAAGCAGTTTCACAGAGAGGAGCCTATTACCACTACTAGGCTGAAATAGATCTAATCAACTCACAGCCGCTCAAAAGAAAACTTTACAGGTTTAGCTCACTAAGGCAGTGCTTTAAAATGATGACTACAAAGGATCATGGGAGTCTGAAAGCATTTAGTCTTTATTGCAGCTCAAGGAAATTTTCTGCTGTGGTTAGGCCATGCTAATTTACTGAACATGACAATGCCTCCCAGATTGTATGACATCATTTCAATAATGGCCCCTGTCCTCTTAGTTAAATATCTCTACTACTACTTATTTAATTTTAAATACTTCATTTATTGAAACATTGTCTATCTTGGGATTAATTAGGTTTACAGTTCCAAATCTATGGACTAGCCTGTTTTATCATTCACTTTGAATGATGATGCTGCATAATTTGCGGTGGCACAGACAGAAAAAATATATCTATATAATTTTTTTTTCAGAGAATGAACTCTAAACGTACTCTGTACCTCAGGTGTTAATTTTATGCCATTTGCATGCTGTTTCAAATTTTTTAAAGTACCTCACAATTGTATAGATTCAAATTAAGAACAAAAATTCCAATAAATTGAATATTATTTATTTTGACTGACAACAATAATACATTCAAAACAAAAAAAAAAGTCAAAACATTTTATTTCTTTTGTTTGTTCTTTCATTTGTTCGTTTGGGTTTTTTTAGTCCTCCAGTCCCCAGGGAGAATGTCAAAGCCAGGAAAGCACATATAGTTTGTTAGATTAAGAAAATAATTCCAACAGCTCTTTCTCAGTATTCAGTGGAAAAACCTTTCTTACGAGATAAAATCCAATTTAAAAAAAAAAACAAACCAGTATTTGGAAACTGGAAGCATAAATAGTTGTAGGATACAATACAATTAAAAGATGTACTGCAATAAATAGAGTTTGTGAGGTAGTTCTTTAATGATAGCTAATACATTATTATTTGACCTGTCTCCCAAGTGATTTAAAGTAGAAGAACACAGCAGAATGGCATTTGGGAAAACTTAGTTATCTGTGACCCCAGTATGAAGGAAAGGACAGTGAATAAACAGAAGCGAATCAGGTGGTGGAAGCTGGCATCCAGGAGTGGGAGCTGAGAAGCTGCTGGAAGCTGCCACTGGGCTAAATACAGCCCAGTCGTGGGGTTACCAGATACTCTGTGCATGGTTGTTTTTGTGAAATAAACATGATATTTTCAATTTGTGGCACAGGAGGAAAATGCTGTGTGCTTCAAGTAGCAGTATTCACGTGTATTTCAGCAAGGGTCTTAAGGGCAATGAAGACTGAGTTCTCTCTACCCCAAAAAACACAATGGGTGAGATTTAAGATCTCGCAATGGCAAGTCTCCCTGGAACAAAACCAAAAAACAAACAAACAAACAAAACCAAAACAAACAAACAAACAAACTCCAAATCCCTGAAAATATAATGAAGCTTTGTGGACCTAACAACACTTACTCCATACAAGAAACATATACAATGGATCATTTCATGGATATGAAAATAGGACATTCACCTATTTACTAACAAGTCTTTTTTCATTCCAAGTGTGGAACTTCAGGGAGTTAACAGGAGAGAAAAAGGAATAGATTACAACAACCCAGTAATCCACTGCACAATAGACATATGAAGAGTTGTGTAATAATAAAGACAGATAATGATTTATTGCATTCAGAATTTCTTACATATCTTTTTAAACTGTTTTAATAGATTGAAAGAAACACGTCATAAAATAGGTTAGGATAGTGGTTAGCAACAACAGAGTAAAGAATTTCTGAAATAGGGAAGGGAAAAATTCCTCAAAAATCTCTGTTACCACTCTTTCTTCTTCCCATGATATTTGTGTAAGAAAGGAAAAGTATGTTCCACCACACACTTTGGATACTGAATTTCAGCAGGAATTCAAGACAATGACTCACTTTTCTAGAGTGCAGGAAAGTTGAAGTGAGAAATAGTGGAATACTGAAAATATCAAAAGGACAGCAGTATATCTGTAATTCAGAGATAGCGGAATAATTTAGTTAGGTAGGAGTGAGAACTGCAGGACTTTTAATATTGGCAACCAAGTCCATCGACCTGTGTGGGTTGCTGGAATTAACCCGAACAACCGGGGAGACAAGGCAAGAGGAGACTTGGGATCTACACCAAACAAGAATTTCAATCACTCAGCAACATCCCTGATGAAGGCAAAGACAAATAGATGAAAATACTACCCAAGTAGGACAGCCTGTTGGTCCTTGAAGTTATTGACGATACTCCCTGGCTGGAAGCCCTCTTGCTTCTCTCTTCACTCAAGAACTGTAACTGGATAGGTACTCCTCGTGCTGCTCTTACTTGCATAGTCTCAGTTAAAGATTGCTGTGTTTTGGACTTCAGCAGTCCAAAGATTTCCATTTATTTCTAGCAATGCAGCTGTTATGCTTTGTGAGTTTTAAGATCTGAATCAAAGTTCATCAATGCCAACAGAAAGTTCCTTTTAATGACCTTCGGATCAGATCCCAGAGAGAACCATCATAGAAAGATGCTGTTGCTGATGTGGAAGAAATAAATTTGGACAAAGGAGGTTGCCAACAGAGAATTATTTGCTTGAGAGCAGTTCATGCTGTCCCCTTTTCTACTAAAGCAAAGAAGAGAATTAAAATATTCAAATTTAAATTTGCTACAGGTTTGGCTGATAACTCATCAGGATACTGGCAGTGAGTCTTCAGGGTTGAGGGGTCACCAAGGGGGCCATCAGGATAGGACATTCCAGCCAGGAACAGTCCCACCCTCAGCTGTGCCAGCTCTGAGCATGCCCTGACCTTGAAGGACAAACCCCAGGAGACAGGACGCGCATGGAGCTCCAATGCTTGCATTTGGCTACACAGGTTTTTGTCCATTTCTGGTATATGCTGCGGAACAACACCAAGTTTATTATGCGCGTTGTGATGTTGCTAATGTGTATCCAGTGTCTCCAATCAATGTCATACATAGCACAATAGCTTGTGAAGCGATAGAGCTGTCAATGAAGGAAGTGGTAATGGACCACAATGGGAATTTTAACGCACAACAGGATCCATTACTGGAATGGTAATGGCTAGGATGAAGGTGGAACAACAAATGTCAAATACAGATAGATGTGTGTGTGTTTGTTTGTACAGACTTATATGTATATAATACTTAAAAATACCTGTGTCCATATGTTTAGAATCACATACACACACAAAATCTTAAAATATTGTGTACATTGTTTTTTAAGGTACTTGCTAATTTACCTCAGTCAGTGAATTTTTGGGCTTGGACTAGTTTTTTTTTCCCTGACAATGTTATGATATAGTCTGTGAATATGTAAATAAGACATTACATACTGTGAAGATTTTGATGGGCCTCTGAGATATTGATCTGGATATATGAGAATAGGGCAAATGCTGAAGGAGGGCAATGTAGGACAACAGCATTGTTAAAATAAAAACATGGCAAAGAAAATATCAAGCAGAGTGTATTCTGTATAAAACATGGATGGTTGATTCAAAGGTTCTGTTTTCTAATGAGTATAATATATATTAGCAAACGTCTTGCTTCTATTTTCTTTTAATGTCCCTTATGGAGGCATCCTACTGAGTGTAATACAATAATATGTCTAGTCGTCTGTCTTTCAATGTTCTTACACTTTTTGCCCCTGATTGTAGAATCAGAATACTCATATTTAATAAAAAAATTGCACTTTCCCATAGAATCACTCCTAACACCACAGAAAGTGCAGGTTTCTATCATCCTCACAAATTCTATTTGATTTTGTCCTTGTTTACTTCTTTCCTGTATGGTAGATTTTTACATACTGATCTCACAATATTTACTACATACGTTAAACATGTTTTCAAGTTGATATTACGAACACATTCTTTTTATACTAATTGCACATAATAAACACATTAGATCAAGTAACACTATATAGCCTTATTACCTTCGTTTGATTTTGACACAACTCATTACCTAAGAACAGCACAACAAACAAAGAGTTGAGTGCTTAAGACATCATTCAGAAAATCCAGGTGCTGTGTAAAGTGTTACCAGATAATGTAAAGAGCCCAAGAGATGAAACTAATAACATGTGAAGGGATTCTGCACAAGCATTGCATCTCCATATAAGTTTTGCAGTCTTTCTAGAACCTGCAGGGGAAACGGCAACACAGATCCTAGAAGTATATCTCAGGCCTGTTTTAAGAGGCACCCTCCACTAGTTAATGCTATCTCACCAATGGAGCTTGAGCTAATATGCCAATTTTTGTCATTAGAGTTAATAAGCAATTTTCACAGGACTGTAGGTGTTGATTTCTTTCTCCTGGTTAAGTTCCTCCTTGGGTGATTGTATTCTGCCTGCTTAACTTTTTCTGCAGATTCACTTTTCTAATGCGCTTTTCTCTTTTTCCTATCCTCCAGCACATTCTGCTGAAAGCTGCCGGCTACCATGTGGTCTCACAATTTATCACATTGTTATCACCACCATGTACATGGTTTAAACACAAGCATTGTGAATTACTGCAAATAATATTACTTTTTTGATTCTCCCCAGTCACCAGGAAAATACTAGTAAATGACACAAATCTTATAAGGACTCAAATGGGAAAATTCAGTACTTTACATGGAATAATAAAACACACTTTGGTGTTATGAATCATAAAACCTTGTCTTTAAGAACATTCAGTGGGGACTGTTTCAGAGTTAAGCTGAGGAATGTTGCCAGGTTTTGAAAGACAAAGAAAAGCTAATGAGGATCTGAGTAAAATATGTACATTTCAAATTCATGGTATGGTTGCAGTTCAAGTTTACTTTGATTTCAGTTTCTTTCCACAGATTTTCACATTTCCCTGGCTGAAATGGCATAGCGCTATAAATTCTAGCTAGATAATACTTTTCCCCACCATTGGAGAGCAAGAAATATCAGTTAAGAAAAAAAAAAAAAAAAATCTTGGAAAGGCTACTTAATCCTGCAAAATCTATCAGAAAAATATTGTCTAGATCAAATAAAGTCTGACCCTAGAAGAAAATTCAAGCTTCCATTCAGTAATCAGCTGAATATGCATGTAAGAAAGCCAGAAATTATCATGGTTGGGAAAAAACTTCCAGTGTCTAAAGCCAGACAGCAGCACAGAGGTCTTCAAGTAGCCTTAGTAGTTTTTGTAACCTTCTTGTGTGTATGTGTGTGTCATAGAGAAGGAGCTGACGTATGGCTCTGCCGAATTTCAGATCTCCGAATCCTCACAACCTCTGAAATTCATGGCACAGGAAGATGACAAAGTTTAATTGTTACAGGTAATCATATCAACATGGTAACTGTATATAGGTTAGACTTATCACTCAGTCTTGCACAGAACAGATTTACTGAAGTACAGTAATATAACATTTGTGTAACACACCTTGAACAGATTCCAAGTAGTTAACTGATCTCACAAATACTGCTGTAAATGGGGTCCTTCTATCAAGGTCTCACAAAGATAAGCTCTGACCCTTGACTGTTTCATATCTTATCAACCACAAGGGAGAAATTACAAACTGGTTATTGACAAAGTTTGCAGATGATACGAAGATTGGAGCAGACATAAATTATTACAAAAGTACAGTATTATTCCTTGGAGAGATTAGAATCCCTTTTATTCAAACAAAATACATTTCACTGTTGTATAACTCTATAAAGAACGGATATGGGTGCACTTTTAGGACAGGGAATTCTATTCTGAGAATCGACGCTGAAAAAAACTTCAGGCTACAGTGGAGAATCACCCAACTGTAATTCTCCTATGCAGCACTGTGGTTAGAAAGGTTAAGATATGAAATCTGAACAAATAAGTAAGGAATTCGGAGAAATAGAAGTTATAGCACCTCTATTTGGCATTAAAGACAAGATCACTGCAAATGGTCATTGACAAATCTATGAGGAGCTTAAGTCTTCCTTAGCCAACATATGAGCTTTCTTTAGGAGACACAAGTGATGACGTTTCTATCCACTTGAGAATCGTCTGAAATTAAGTTTTCCTGTGAGATTGCTCAGGACTAGGAGTTTGTAGTGCATGCTCCATGACAGTTCAATGATACAGGTTTTAATGTGCTGCTCTGGCTACCATTTGTGTCCCTCTTCTCATCCAGAACTTGTTCTCTCAGGATATTCTTTGATAATTAGTACACAGGAAGACAAAATTAGAAGGGAATTAATGTTTTTAATGCACAAATTTACTAAGTCACAAATTTACTAAAGTCACAAAACCTTGCACTGTTGTGCCCTGTTTATTAAAAAGTCAGTGAACAACATTTCCTCTCCTCTACTACAGTTAGAAACTTAGTTCAGCAAGAATCGTTCTATTTTTTTCAGGTATTAAGTGCCTATCACTCTGATATCTAAGCACCTACCTGAATATTACACTTCAAAATATTGAAAGAACATAGAAATGTTGCAGCACAATCTGTCTGTATTTACTCTATGGCAGCTTAATCACTGATTAAATACTAGTAACATTATGAAGATTGACATATGAGCCACAGGAGAAAGAAAAGTTAATTGCACAAAGGTGAATTGCTGTAACTAAGATTTCTGTCCCATTCAAAGCATGATCTTCAGCAAGGGAACCAGTTATTTTATTTTTTTCTTTTTAAGTTGTCCCCTTGAACACTGCACAAATAATCAATGTGAGTTGGATGAACTAGTTTTTTGTTAGGAGTACTTCTGCTGATAGCCAGGAAATCAGATATTTAAAATACACTTCTAAAAATCAGAGTTCCGAGTGGAAAAGGAAGTGGTACTTACCCACAGTTCGAAGGTTTAACTTGGGCAGTCCCTTGTCTTTACATAATTGTAATGACATGATGCAGCCTTGCAAACTCTGTCGAAGTAATGCATATTTGAGCATTTGGGCTGCATCTTTACAGAGCGGTGAGATGTTTTCTCCAAAACACCCGCTATTTAAATCTAATCAGTGGATCTGATAGAGATTTAAAGAATTGAAATGTAGAGTTATGATCCCCTGCAGAAAAGAGAAAAATCACAATGTTAACATTTTAGTTTACACTTTCTATGGATCGAAAGTTAACATAAGTGCAGGTCGCTCTTACCATCAAGGAATTCCTATTACTAGGAATTTCTGGCAGGCAGAAAGGAGAGATAAGTTTAGAAATAAATGCAGAATTTCAGGGAAATAATAGAACAAATTAAGTTGTTATGAAAATTAACCAATAATTTTCAGCAGATCAAGTTCTTCTGTGATATACATTCAAGAATTAAACTTAAATTAGCTCTTTAAAGTGGCCGTGTGACTTTAATTATTTAAAATGTACACAAATTTAATGAGTTTTTAAATATTAAAACTATTCTCTATTGTCACTACTGTGAGCTCTTAATTTACAGAGCAATTAAGTCAGGACCCTCATTTATCAGTACATGTGCATTTGTTGAAAACATAGTCAGTTTTTATTAATTGATGCTATAGAAATACTGAGGTAAAATTAATGTGTGTGCTTCAGAGGTCATGCTGGCGATAGTAGGTAGATAGCAAGGAGCAAGACGTGAGATAAATAAGTAACTGTTGTTCCCTGATTACACTAGAGATAGCTGAAATATTAAGTGGCACAATGGGCACTACGCTTAGCCAAAATGCTTGCAAACAAATGCCCCCTGAGTTTTCCCTGGCAAGCATCTGTCATGGCAGTAGCTGTGAAATAGGGAAACTTCAAAGCCTTACTTTCTGATTATTAGCAGTGTGTGTAGTGTAATGTTCTTACATTTTATGTAAACTCAGCGTTGATGAGCTGAGAGGGTAGAATTAAAAAATACTTCAACTTGCCTTTGTTCTTTGGGACACGACTGACAGGAACGTTAGCAGCTAGGAGTCTCCCGAGTGTCTATCAACTTGTGAATTACAGGAGTATGGGGCCAAATTTGCAAAAGAATCAGGTGAATAGCAACAGAATTGGAGCACTTTCTCTTTTTTTCTGTATTTTCCCTGCCCCCAGTGGTGCATCTACAAAAGCTCTGTGACGGCACAAAAAGTCACTGGAAAGTAGGTTAGGCATAAACATGAGCACAGTCTGAGTGCGTAGAGATTTTGGGAGACTGCTGGTGGGCTGCAGAGCTTTAGTCCCTTTGCTGCTTGCACTGTCGGAACGACCTGTGGCCATCATCTCTTCTACCATCCCAGTACGATTTCACCAGTAAATAAAAATTTAGACATTACAAAAACAACCAAACAACAACAACAATGACAACAATGCAAGATTTTTTTAAAAAAAGAGAAGAGGAAAAATGGCCAAGTTATGCTGCTTTGGATGGTTGTTCAGAGCAAAAAAAAATGTAAAGACAAGTATTTGAAACATTAACTGTTAAATGATGCTCTTATTGGGAGTCTCTTCTATGGTCCCCAGAGGCAGCTCAGAGTGGAAGTCTTTGGTTTCCTTTGGAATCTCTCTCAGCCAAAAACTCATCCGCGCAAGAATTTCCTCAGGAGCGCAGTACACCTTGCTGGTTAGTCTGTATGGAAAGGTGGGAGAGGTGTTCCTTAAGCCCTCTAGTTAGGGCACATCTTTCTGCAAGTCCTGGTAACTTATTGAAGAAGATCTGAGCTTCTCTTTGGTTGCTGAAAAATTTCAATAGATTAGAGAGATACAGGTAGTTTGGTTTTCTTATGTCCTGGTCAGTTAAAATATTTTATTTTTGGTTACTTTTTCGGATACTTTGTCTAACAGTGGAGTCGTTTTCTGTATGCCTTTTTGAAGAACTCGTGAGACACTATGGTTATTTTTACAGAAGTGTGTTCTTCTGCAAACTGACCAATTTTTAATGCTTATTTGAGACTTTTACAATGGACGATCCTAGCGATAATTTTGTTCTTTGTTAGTTTCTTTAAGACTCTCTTCTTTTGACAACTTGATCTCTGATACCGCCTTGTGTTTACTATCTGAAAATAACAGGTTTAGAGAAAGGCATCTCCATAGTGAGTGCAGATGCAAATAAATTGCTTCATTTTTATGCGATATTCTTAATTGTTCTCTTTATCTTTAGTGGTCGAGTGTCTGACCAAGCCACTTGCAAGCATTTTGAAATTGTGTGTATAACACTACATGTGTGGGGGGGAAGGATAAAAAGGATGTACTTAGAATTCAGAGCTGGGAGGGTAGTCTGGAATTCCCCTTTCAGGTTATTTAGCAAGCAGTTTCTTTCAGTTCTTTTCCCTCCTGTTTATTCACTTCCCAACCTGTGCACTTTTGATTTGAAACATGAGGCCAATGAGCTGCTGTTGATATAGAGTGGGATATGATTCTCTACAATCTCCCCATTTAATTTGGAAGTCATGTAGCCTATTAATAATTGCAAATAAATTGATTTTCAATGTTCCTGCAGAAGTCCGTGGCATTGAAACCCATGACAGATATTTAAGAATGCATTAGTCTTAATGTTATTCTACACCTTACTGCATCCTCTCAACTGTATATCTCACAACTTCACTATCCTGATCTGTCATATATTTTTTCACATCAGGACAATGTACTATTAGATGTATATCTTCTAAGAGAGGGACCACCAAAACTTTGACAGTCCCTACAGATCACAGAATCACACAGAATCACAGAATTAATCAGGTTGGAAAAGAACTTCAAGTTCATCAATTCCAACCAATCACCTAACACCTTCTAATTAGCTAAACCATGGCACTAAGTGCCTCATCCAGCGTCTTCTTAAACACCTCCAAGGATTGCGACTCCACCACCTCCCTGGGCAGCCCATTCCAATGCCAATCACTCTGTGAAGAACTTCCTAACATCCAGCCTAAACCTGCCCTGGCACAGCTTCAGATTGTGTCCTCTTGTTCTGTTGCTGGGTGCCTGGGAGAACAGATCAACCCGCATCTGGCTACAATCTCCTTTCAGGTAATTGTAGACAGCAATGAGGTCTCCCCTGAGCCTTCTCCAGGCTGAACAACCCCAGTTCCTTCAG
>VWYK01017966.1:0-10926 GCA_013399775.1 Semnornis frantzii | reverse complement strand
AGCAAAGGTAAAAGTGTCAGGCCAAAAAAATTCTGAGAGCTATCAAACTTCAGAATGTATAAAATAGTGACACATTAAAAAAGTGGGGAATAGAAGGAAAAAAAAAACCTATGTATTTAAGACTACCACACCTTATGTAGCACCTTTGGTCAGGACCAGCTCTCAGGATCTCTGCTTTTGTGAGAATCTTGCAAGGAAGGGAGGAAGGGAATGGAAGACTCTTTGCCTTGTCAAAGTTAATAGCTAACCGAATTTGTTGGAGCTAAATTCCTGTCTGCCTGTGTATTAGTGGAATACGACATTTATGCAGCCCCTTGTATCTGGTCCCACTGCTCTCTGCTACCTGAAGTACTACTGCATTCCCAGATAAAATTTTCTCATTTTGTTGCCTCGGTCATGGACCCGTAAAAAGAGTTTCAGTGGATAGAATTGTTAATTGCGGGAACAGAGAAATAGATGTGCCATCGATGTTAATATTCTTCGAAAAGTAGTTGTCTAGAAATCCCTTTAAAGTAAGGGAGAGACGTTGAAGTAGTTTCCATTGAGAACAGTGCTTGACAGACAGGCACATCAGCAGGTAAACAGAACCCTAAGTTAGCAGGATACAGACATATTTATATACAACTGCATGCTGATGCAAAAGGGCTCTTTCAACCTATACAGAGAGATGCAAAGTATTTTGGTGAGTCACTCTATTAACCAAGTTCAGAAGCCACTAAATGAGATGAGAACTGGAAGGCTACATGAAGACAACAAGCTCCTGGTGACCCTCTCACAGGAAAAAAAAATGAAGGAGTATTTCCTGAGATTGTAAGTACAAGTGGAAGGACAAAATGGCTATAACTGAGAGGCACAAAAAAGGACAAGACAGGCCCAGATAGGTAGTTTGAATGCTGAAGAAGACATAAAGGATTCCATGAGAAATGTCACAGACTGGCATACAGTGAAGGTGAAGAAGATTAAAAGATTTTGAAAAACAACGTGTAAATAAAAAATAGGAACCCTGGGTGGTGAAGGAGTAGGAAAGTATTTTAAATTATTTATTAAATGCATTTGTGAATTAAAACAATTATCAAATTTTGATGAGTTTTAATTAAAGATGTCCCAAAAGCAGGCTAATGTAGGCGCAACGATCAAAGATTTTTAGAGACAAAAACTTTAAAAACAAATCCTCAGGAAGACGGAAGCTTGGAAAATATCCAAAGGGGATTATCTCATGAGAGACGTAGTAGGAACACTGCTTCTTTTTATTCCTCTTCAGATTAAACCCGTAGTAAACTGATGTTTTTCAAAGCAACCACAAAAAATTGATCATCAGAGCGATGTGCATGTGACCAGTCTGGAAGTGCCCAAGTGGAAGTTTACCAGTATGATCCGTTTAGTTTTCAAAAGGGATCATTCATAGCAACATCACAGTAGTGTCTAGAGGCCAAGCTATGATCTCTTTGTTCTAGGCTCTGAAAAACAGTGCAGAGACTTTGTATGAGGAACTAATGACCTTAACAGACAAAGACAAAAGGTTAGGGAAGAAAAACAATCTAGGAAAGATGGATTACTCCCCCAACAAGTACCAAGACAGATCTATGCCTCTGTAAAAGCTAGGGCCAGCTACCAAAAGAGAGGTAGAGGACCCCAGTCTTTTGAGTACACGTCCATTGTTCGAGTGATTCCATAGTAGTTCTGACAACTACACACTGATGTTTACCTTTGTAAAGGTAACCATCTTTAACGGTTTAATCTTTGTAAAGAACCATCTGTAATAGTTCTTTAACCATAGCTGGAGCTGCTGGAGGTTTACATGTTATAAACTCAGCTTTGGCAGCATCTTCTATGAAGAGGTAAACAAAACAGGATAAACACTATTAGTAGAGTCCAGTGGACTCAGAGGATTTCTGCTATGCCATAGATGAGGCTATTAACTTGGTCATATTTATTAGCCAATCACATTTTCTTAATTGTTTCACCTTATCTACTTTTATTTCTTAGATGACCCTGAGCAGAAATCTATGCTTCCCTGGCATTTCACTCTGTGACATGTTGCCTGCTGGAGCATGGAGAAAGCACTAAGACAGTTGCCAAACAAAAAAGTGCTTGGAAGTTAAGCAGAAGCAGCAAGTGCATACCATGCAGAACCGAGCATTACCCAGACCTGTACATAATCCAAAGAGAGGAAAAGCAAATATTCACTGCTGTTAATCTTCCTATGTCATCCCTGTCCATGAACTGGGAATCATTTTGGAGGAATTATAATCTGCAGTATGTTGAAGACCTTTGTTCAGCAGTGGGCTTAGCATTATAAAAGCAGCCCTGCAGACTAGGAGTCCGTCTTACCCCAAGCAACAGCCAATGCAGACATACAGGCTAGAACATAAAAGAGAAAGCCTGCAGTGGTGTTGCCTCAGAATAAACACCTTGCCTATGTAGGCTTTCAGAGTCAGAGGTGCTGTCTGTAGTTTCCACGATTGTGGTTTTGTTTTTTTTTTTCCATTAATCTGCCTAGGTTGGTTGGTTGGTTGATTTTGAACCCTATAGACAGGCACAGCAACCTGTGGCAAGAAGAAGCTTCACAGAATTACATACCATGTTAAGAAACATTTCCTTCTGCCTCTTTTGAAGCAACCATCTGCCAGTTTCTCCATATAGGCTTACATTCCTTTATGTGGGGAAGGACAGTGAACAATATTTCCTTATTTTCTGCTTTTATAACATCCTGCCCATCGGTTTAGATACCTTCAATTATCTCATCTCCATCTTAAAGATTGTTATTCCAGTTAGTTGCTCCTCAGACAGATCTTCCATGTTACATCCTTGCTGCCCATCTCTGAATATTTTCCATATATGCTGTATCCTTTATGAGATGGGAGGCCCGAGAAATTCATATAGCATCAAAGAATTCCAAAGTGATATAAAACTTCTCCCATGTGTTCTCCCATGTTCTCTCATGTGTTCTCTATCTCTTTCTAGATTTTTTTAACATCTGATTTGCTTCTTTGTCAGTGTCACAGATGATTCACTGTGTCATTAAGGAATGAAATTTAAGGGAAATAAATACAGTTTCACACAGGCAAAAGTTACTACTGGCAGCATGGCCCAGACAGCCTTAGATGTAATTGCCAACAAATTAATTCACCAAAGACTGCTGAACCATTGATGCTATTCTGGGCATCATTTTGGTAAACAGCAAGCACACTACAGAAGAAGCAATCAAAGAAAATAACCTTTGACTGATCACAAGTTGATTCAGTTTAAATTAAATGGAATAGTAAACAAAAATAGGTCTGTAATTAAGGTTCTACATTTCAAATGGGTAAAATCTGAGAAATTAAGGGAACCAATTAGTGAACCCTGCTGGACTAAAGAGTTGAAAGGCATGAATGTGGGAAAGGCCTGAGACTCCTGTCAGCCAAAAATATAGAAACTACCTCTAGTATGTGTCCCAAGACAGGGAAAAACAAAGCCTGTTAAAATTCCTCTGGATTTAAATGAATTGGTCGAATACCTCAATGAAGGATAATAGCAATCAACCAAAGGTCAATAAAGCATTGAAACGAAGCAACTCAGCAAAAACAACAGTACTTTAGGGGTCAAGAAGCTTGAAACTAAAATGAGAAATGGCCAAACTCAAGCAGAGGCAGATCTTGCAAAGGATGCAGAAGTAAATAGAAATGGACTTTTCAGCTCTATGAATAAAATAAACAGCAGGGAAAGCGGTGGAACAGAGAGGTAAGAACTTAAAGACTAGAAAGTTCCAGGGTCAAAATTAGATGAACACTTTGCACTGATTTTTCAGCAAAGATAACAGTGATAAAGGACAGTAGAATGGCTGACAATAACTGTAGGATACCACAGACTACATCTGAGAAAGAAGCTAAGCTCAAAAAGCCCATTGCCTTCAAAAATGTCTCCATCTTCTTGGGACTTCAGCTACTAATGTGAATCATCACACTAAAACAGAGCTTTGGTAAGTGGGAGAGTCCAGAGAAAGGGGAAGAGAAAAGGAAAGGGAACAAGAGGTTAGAAGAATGAGATGAGCTAAGACAGGAGATTAAAATGAACTTACAGAGAAAGTGCTGTCAAACTGTCCCCAGACATCTGCTCCAGGAACTCCAGAGGCAGCGAAGAATCCAGTGAGGGAATGGGCATTTTCATCCCCAATACCTGAGTTTTCCTCCTTGGAAAACAAGCAGTCTGCTCCAAATATATCTGTCTCTTCATTCCTTGGTATGGGAGAGTTGCAAATTTGAAAAATATTCCAAATACTTTTGAGAAGCAGCAGGAGTGGGCTAATGAGAGTGTTCTCCTGTATGAACATTGGCTACGGGTTAGTCTCCAGAAAGGTTTGGAATAAATGGGATGACCTTTTCATTTGGGAGATCTTGAAATATGAATTGCCCCACAGGGAAAATTCAACAGAAAAGCCTGTGGGTAATTGCTCACTGCTGAATATTTATGCTAATACCATTCTAAATTAGAGCAAAATTAAGTAAATTTTGTTCTGCATGGGGAGGGTACATCAGGTGGGGAGTCTAGTCTACCAGAACTACTGAGACTATAACTCACTTAAAGAATTATTCAGCTATCAGCTGGGAAGCACATCACTCTCATTTGACAGGGAATGCATGACTTACAAGACACTAATCAGGTATCCACTGGAGAAGAAAATAGCAATATTTTTACAATAGACTGTAATTTCAAGGGTGGTTAATAAGTGAATAAATAAACCAGCTATCAATATGAGTAGGTGCATTTTATATATCTGTAGAATTCCATTAAAGGAGACACACAGCCCTTTAATCATATTGAATCTGCACTGGTTAGGCCACACCTCAAGTACTGTGTCCAGTTCTGGGCCCCTCAATTTAAGAAGGACATTGAGGTCCAGAGAAGGGCAATGAGGCTGGTGAGAGGCCTCGAGCACAAGCCCTATGAGGAGAGGCTGAGGGAGCTGGGATTGTTTAGCCTGGTGAAGAGGAGGCTCAGGGAAGACCTTATTGCTGTCTACAACTACCTGAAGGGTTGTTGTGGCCAGGAGGAGGTTGCTTTCTTCTCTCAGGCAACCAGCACCAGAACAAGAGGACACAGTCTCAAGCTGTGCCAGGGGAGGTTTAGGCTCGAGGTGAGGAGAAAGTTCTTCACTGAGAGAGTCATTCCCTACTGGAATGCGCTGCCCAGGGAGGTGGTGGAGTCACCATCCCTGGAGGTGTTCAAGGCAGGTTTGGACATGGCACTTGGTGCCACAGTCTAGTCTCAAGGTCTGTGGTAATGGGTTGGACTTGATGTCTTTGAGGTCTCTTCCAACCTTGGTGATACTGTGAATTCATGCTAAAATATCTTCCTGACCCTGACTGCACTTTGTAGCTTTCCACATTATACTAGAATCTTCAAACAGCCTCCAAATGAAGAGCTTCCTTTGTTTCTCCTTGCCGTTCTCAGGACCTGCATGTGCAACATCTGTCCTATCAAATGGAATCCAAGTCATGGGGCCCAAACCTTACTCAGCATCTGCTCTGGAAGATCTTCTAAGATCAGCAGCAGCTGAAAGTCCAAGGTCCTTTGCAAATTCTGGTCTCAGTCACATTGCAGAGCATCAGTCATAGGGTTGCCATATTTCTGTTCCAGGTTTTCAGGAAGCAGCAGACATACTATGCTTACGTTTCACAGATGGTCTGTGCTTGGAAAACACATGGCATTTATTGTGCGTAGTCAGACCATCTGCCATCATGCAGACCAAAGGTCCATGGCTCCTGGATATACTGGATACCACATGTACTCTGGAGCTTATCTGGGCACATGCGGAAAATGTATCCAAATTTTGTACTCTGCTTGAGCAGTCAAAGCCTCTGAAATCCTGAACAGAGGTAATGAATTGCTTAACTTCAAATTTTGTAGTGGAAGAAAGTATATGTTCACAGTGTACAATAACTCAAAACATGCACTTTCACAGGATCAGATGGTTCTTACCAGTGCTGCCTGCTCTCTTGTGAGCAGACCAACAATTAAAGTATCCCACTGGAACTAGGGATACTACATCCTTAAAGAATGAGCCTGAACTCTTTAACAAAAGAGTTGGCAACAAAGATCTCAATATCAACAGTTGAAGGGCTCAGGATAAACTAATTTTGTGTGAACGACTCCAGAGAAATGCTTGAGATTTCAGGAACATGGTCCTAGTCCTTCCCAGCCATACTCACTCCCATGGAAGACATCCAGGGTAGCTGTCACACGTGTCCAAGGTTGGTATCTCCTCTGCATAAGGAGTATAGAAGATCTGATACCATTTCTCCTATGGCCAAATTCCCCAATCATCTCTTCTCACAAACATGTTGCAACACACAGAGATTTGTGGTCAGGGAATGGTGCCCACTGACTGGTCAGCCTCACAGAAACTGCTGAAGCTGAGAAGGTGGCACAGCTTCTCTGGGGTCACTCTAAGTCAGTGCAATCCAACCTTTCAGAAAGGTGGCAGATCCCTAACAAAACTTCTATACACAGAGATGTAATCCTTTTCTTTTTGTCTACGCAGCCTCAAATGCCTGAATAACACACCAAGCCAAAAGCATTGCTGGACCTATTGAGAAGGCAAAAAGCTGCATAGGATCTGCTCCAGCACTGGGGGTATGTACGCATCTCTCAGGAGTCACACACATGCAAACCGCTGCTCTAGGTGGGAAGTTGGACACCCACATTTTATGTCCCCTAATTGAAAGGAAGTAATATGGAGATGATCAGGATATTTGAATCCTGGATATCTCAAGTAGTCCTGCCCTGAGGTTGTTCTCTGAATCATCTGATCTCATATCACCTCAGCTGTAGCTTGGTGGATGGAGAGGAAGAGTGATGACAGCATATGTCTTCCCCAAAGGTTACACCTGACAGACGGAAAGGCCTCCTGAAGATGCAGTAGCAGCTAGAGGTTACTCGGCTGCTCACCACCTCTCACTTTCTTTTCTCCACATAAAGGGCAGCCAAGCAATTACTAAAGGAAGGGAACAAGCATCCCACACCTCCACATGTAAAAATCCTGTTATAGGAGCATAAATCCTAAGTCAATGGCATTAAAATGCAGACTGTAAAGCACCAGCTTTTAGAAAGCTAGCTTTATTAGCACTGTTTAATCACAGAAAGGTGCCTGGGTGCTGACCAAACTGGGAACACCTGTGTGCTGTTACCACTAGATTAATCACACCTTGGACCTGTCATCAGAGATGACATCACGATCTTGGTGTGCTCAGCAGGAGACAACCACATGCACATTCAGGGGACACCTTGCCACCCTCCTCATTCACCCTGCTCAGCATTTGGAGGAGAGAAGAGGCAGAAAGCAACCCTGGAGAGAGAATGCTGGAATGAGGAGTGTCATCGTAAAGTATATCACAATATAGTCTTCCAGCCATCATGGGAGGAAGGCACTGAGGGGAGGGTGTCATGCCCCAATGCTAACTCACACTAGCAGAGTGAGATGGCCTCTGGATAGTTTGTGCAAGTCATAAAAGCCACCAGATCTTATGAAATCATAAGGGAGAGAGCAGTCAGCAGAATCCAACCAGAAGCTCTGTAGTGAGTCATCAGAGAGCAGCCTGCAGTCTCAGCCAGCAGTATTCCAAGAAGGTGGAAGGGAATGGTGGTGGCATCACCTGCTCACCAGCTGGGAGGGCAAGAAAAGCCAGAAAGGTGAGACTGGGAGAGGAAAAATGACTCAAGGGCTCAAAGCACCAGACAAACAGGAAGCAAAAATGACAACGAGCACCCAGATGCTCAGAGCTGGGCAACTGCAAGAGATAGCCAGATTAGAAAAACCAAATAATTACATGTAGGAGTGGATATGAGATCATAGAAGCAGGGTCAGGCAAGTTCAAAAACAAGCTCAGAAAGTCCTTAACATACTATTGAGATCCATCAGGAGTAAAACAAGCCTTTGAAAGTGGTGAAGGGACAGAGTGATATAATACCATAGTCTACATGCAGAGAATAGAATGACTTTGGCATAATGAAAATCTCAGTGCACTATTCTTGTAGCTTAGCCTCATTTAAATCATGAATAACGACATAGCAAACTACAACAGGTTAAAGCCACTGGGAGGGAGAGCAGAATCACATCCCTTTTGTTTAGGGAGTGGCCTACAGGGTAGAGGGAAGGAGTAATGGAAGGAGATTTACAGCACTCAAGAGGAAAAAGATTTCAGATGGCACCAATAGGAGTTACACCAGCAGAGATGAAACAGGGTAGGGTCTGGAGAAGGAAGCAGAAGAAATGTAAATATCAAAAGGAGAAGGCTAAGCAGAAAGTAGAGAAAACTAAAATTCAGCATAATTTCAGTTGGAGATAGCCTTGCCATGTGCCCCAAGTCACAAAACTTCCTTGTCTAACTAGAATGGTGAACCCAGGACTAGGGCTAGCACACACGGATTCATAAACGACTTCCTACTAGGCTCTTCTTGGGCAAGATAGTGCTTCCACCACCTCCTGTTTTAGTGGCTGAGATAACACTGAAAGCACAGCTAAAAATAAACACAGAACCACCCAGTACTTTGCCATGAAATCAGTTGCTCTGGTCACCACATGACAATAATGCAGCAGGTGAGGACAGGCTGAGTAGAAGAGGTATGGGGCCCATGTCCACGGCTTTGAAATGTTGTCCTCACAGAAGAAAATAATTATAAATTAAGAGCCCATGCTTTGAATGCCACATTCTCCCAAGTCACTAGCTAGACACCTACCCTATCTTGCAACCACACTGCCACCAGAGAGCTCCAAACACTCCCGTGCCCATGATTGCGAATGTTAAACCGAAAGTAGGCTGCAACTTAGTTTAATAAGCAAAGAAAGGTCTCTAGAGATACTGCCATTTTAGATGGAGCTTACAGGACAAGAGGTTACATGAAATGCCTTTTAAGACAGATAACAATTGCTTTGCTTGTCACAAGGAAAAGAAAACATTTGTTTGGGACTCCATAAAAGAGTAGTTTGGAGGTCATAAATTTGTGTTGACAATCTTCTGATGTAAAAGCAGAATTACCAATGAACACTAAACATAAAAAATCCTGGGGGACTGCAAATGAATCTCAGTACTTTAAACTGTCGCCGGTACATAGTCTTGCTGTGTGTCATATAATGCATACATATACATCCTGCTACTAGCATCTTATCAAACTGAGATGACAAACTGCCTAGATGTGCTGTTTCTGTAAGAGAGGCAAGCTTCTGTTTGTTTCTCATTTGGGAAAAAAAAGTGACATCGATATGAAGCGAGAGATTAGCATGTGTTCCTGCATAGGAAGAACAGCAGTGGTGGAAAATATCCCCTGCTCCCAAATGATAGGGATGAGTATATCTAATTAAAAAATAATCTTTTATTGTCTGCCAACTCAATCTAAGTTTCAATATACAAACCAGCAATTACAGGAAGTAGATAATCAGTTATGCATTTAAAAGACTTTCTGCTGAATTATGTGTCCTTTAATTATATGTACACTTTTAAAACAAAAATTGGATTTTGTGGAAATGAAGGAGGAGTAGCCAGACTAGGAATGGATTTACTTATACCCATGGCCAACAGAAACAATTTGGAGTAACAAAAGCTAATCATCTTGTTTTAAACCCTGTGTCACAAATATCTCTAGGAGCTAACTTTCGTTGCCCTAAGGCACCTTATGTATTCATGTTATCCTTCCAGCTTTTGAAGCATGAATATCACTGAATGTTAAGCATCAAAAACAAATACTGAAAGCTTTAAAGGTGTTGCTGGCATGCATGTGCATGTAACAGAGCCATTAGTTGAATACACGTTCTTCTGTCATACATACATGCTTAATACACAACACTTGCTGCAGAGATTTCAGGGCAGTGCTGTGCCTTTTTCAAAGCATATTAAGGATGCCAAACCTGCAGGTAGGAAAACACAGGATGTGAAAGTCAGGCATAAAATATTCAAAGATGCAAGTTGATGCAGGCATCCCTCTTACCGTAAGCAAGACTCAGGAGCAAATGTCAATATGGCAGCACACGTTTCTGCCATCATCACCACTCCAGCTCTTGTTAAAACTCACTCTAGTGTTCATCACGAGGGGCAGTGGACTGTGTGCAGGCCTTCAGTCTACAAAGTTGCAAGGGGAAAACTGTGATGGAGAACTTACAAACTGGAAAATATGCTGATTACTTCTTGCTGACACATGTTGCTGTTTCTGTCTGTCAGGGTACGCTGCTAAGTAATGCTAGATTCCCCCCACATATTTTTTGTGTTTTCTGCTCTATCATACAATTCCCTCCAGAAAAACTTGTGCCCCTCTCCTATAAATCGGATCCTTAACAGCGATGAGTATTGCTACAGATACCTCCAAACAGATTTTTTGCTGCAGACGCTGCCTCTTCCTCAATGGCTGGCACTCTGTGGGCCTGGGTAGCTATAAATCTAGCAGTAACATCTACAGGCTTAAATATCAAATTTGTTCTTCTGTTTTCAGAATTCCAGGTGGGGTTTTTGGTTGATGGGGCTTTTTGAGGCAAAAATAACCCACATACATACAAACTCTACCAAACTATTCACAAAGCCAGTAAGCATGCCTTCTTCCAGCCCTGGGTCAGATGGAGTGTCCCTGTCTGCACTAGCTCACCAGTACACTCACAAACTGTGTTCCACCTCTGCAGCGCTCAGCAATGAACGTGTTGCTGCTCTCCAAGACAGGTTGTAAACTACAGAGAGTAGGTCTCCTTCATTGGCTATCTTCTGGCAGCATCCTGGGACTAGAGAAAACAAAGGAGTGACAAGGTCTTGGAAAAGAACTGCTCTGGTACACATGATCTGTGGATGTGATGCTTCCACATCCACTGATGCAGAAGGTGGAGGCAGAATACAGTCTTCAGCCCGGCAACTTACTAATGCTGATTTATGGTTCCAGAAGGAAGAGAGGAATCTGGCTGCTTCATCT
>VWYK01017936.1:0-11003 GCA_013399775.1 Semnornis frantzii | reverse complement strand
GAGATTAGGAAGAAATTCTTCCCGTGAGGGTGTTGAGGGCGGATTGGATTGCCCAGAGATGTTGTGGAGGCTCCAGCTGTGAAAATGTTTGGAAGCCAGGCTGGATGGAGCACTAATGGAAGATGTGCCTGTTCAGAGCAGAGGCTTGGACCCAGATGATCACTGCAGTCCCTTCCCAGCCAAGCCTTCCTGTGATTCCATGATCTCCATTAGAGATACATAGCAGCAGGTCCGTCCGAGAAGCGATCCAACAGACATTCTGGATCTCTTTCTGCTCTGGCCACAGACTCTCCTTGCAGATGCATAGTGTAAGCACTAAAAGTTTATTTACAGAGGGCAGGACTGAACATTTCGTGTGAACACAATCAGACTATGATAAAGAGAGAGCTTTGTCTCCCATTAGTAATTTCAAGAATTGTGATTTGGTACTCCCAACACACCTATAATTGAATTCCTCAGTCATAAAATCACTGGTGCTAAACAAGTTCTGATATCTTTTATCAAGCCTCTTTTTTTTTTTTTTCCTTCTTGTCATTTGTTAACGTATTTCTTATGGAGCTTTTCTTCTTTTTTATAGATACATTTGCTTTAGTTATAAATTAACCCTGGAATTTACTCTCCCAGAGGCCACAAACTGCTTTTTTATTCTCTTGAAAAGGTTTCAGGCTATATGAATTTATGATTTGGAACAGTTTTGAGTTAACAGTTGGTGGTTTAAATAGGGAGGAAGGGAAATTTCATACGATTGACAATGTAATTAAGAATAAAGTGAGGGTGTTTAGATGCTTTTCTGTGCCTTCTGCTCTGGAAGCCTCAATTAATTTACCAAAAAGGAACAGATCAGCCTATGGAATTTCTGGTGCTTCCAGATCCTTGTAGCAACATTAACTAAGATACAGTTTCATCCTGAAAGGTCTTTCTAAGAAGTTCCATCTTTCCATGGCTCCTAAGGGTGGCCAGCACATCCCAAAGGTATGGGCAATCATAGAATGGTTCAGGTTGGAAGGGACCTTTCAAGGCTGTCTAGTCCAACTGCTCTGCAGTCAGCAGGGACATCTTCAACTTGCTCAGACCCCTGTCCAGCCTGACCTTCAATGTTTTCAGGGATGGGGCATCTACCACTTCTCTGGGCAACCTGAGCCAAAGCCTCACCACCCTCAGTTTAAAACATTTCTTCCTTCTCCCAAGTCTGAATCGCTCTTTCAGTTCAAGCCATCACCTCTTGTCCCATCACAACAGGCCCTGCTAAAAAGGTTGTCCCCATCTTTCTGATCAGCCTCTTTAAGTCCTGAAAAGCCACAATAATATCCCCCTGTACCCTTCTTTTCTTCAGGTTGAACAACCCTGGAATACTTTAAAATTCAGACCCAAGTGCAAATTGAACCATGTTATAAAAACATCAGTATTTGTTTAACAGATTGGTTCAAATAAAGACCATTAGAAAACTCATTTTTCACTTGATAAATGTAATTCTGAAGAAACAAGGCTTGTAATATCTGCTCTTTCCTATGGCCTGTTTTTGTTGGTCTCCTTCCCTTCACCCTCAACAGCTTTGGAAGATACGGACTTTATTCAGCCAGAACTAGCTACAACACCGAGGATATTTAACAGCTTATGACTACATTGTTGTTAGTGTCACCACTGAAAGAGCAACAGTTTGAGCTCACCCTGTAATAAATACCTGCAAACCCATGTCAGAAATTCCTACAGGACGTGTCCATAACAAACTTAATGGGTGCTACTGTTCAAAGAGCAGCTGCTCTTAGCTTCATTACAAATCACTGAAGTTTGAAGATGTGTACTGGATTTGACACAAACACACCAGGTATCTATTTTTTAATGGATTAACCCCTATTTTAGCTAAAAATCTCCAAGGTGGAGCAAACTGGAAAAAAATATGCCTTCAAGATTCAGGAGTTTGTTTTTTTTTTCCCCCTGCATTTCTGGATTACTCTTTCCAGTTGAGTTTAGCCCAGCTGTGGTTTTGTTGTTGCATACAACAACAAATGTAATGAGATGATGGGAAAAGGGGTTAAAAGTGCCACTGGTTTGGTTTTTAAAATATTGCTTTCAAGATTACACTAAGGGTAACAGAACAGATTGAGGAGCACCAAGATGTTTTCCCCTAGGTAAATAGTTTTCATGCAGTGCTTTCCTCCATCACAAGACAACATCCTTGTGAAGATGAGTGAATTTCATCCTCTACAGGCTGTTTCTCAGATTTTCAGTCAGTTATTTGACATAGAAACATAACATTTTTCACCTTACATCATGCTTTGGGTCTCTCATTTGTCATATTTTTATTACTGTTAGTGCCTCAGCCTCCTGAAAAATGTCATAACTTATTCTAAATGTCATAACTTATTCTATCTAACAACTGAAAATTTAGTAACTTAATCATAGTTCTTGAATGCTTTCACCTGTTTAATGACCTGTAGTGGGTTCTTGCAGTATCTCTTTTAAGCCTTAATAACTCCTTTAACTGACTTAATAATGACACAGCTCAGAGGATTTTAAGAGTCAAAATATTTATCAATCTTTGCAACAAAAAAGAGGGTTAAACAGTGGCCACGTTGTGAAATGTTTTAGCTCTTAAATTTTCAAGTCTTAAAATAAATTTTCATTGGTTTCAGTTTTACATTTTTCTGCTTTCTCTGTAATTAAAACCAAAATTTTAAATCCATGATTGATTTGTTGGCTGGAGGGACAAAAAATACAAAAAAATCAGTCTGCTTTGGCCCTAATACTCATTTGTAGTCACGTCCAAATTGAGGAGGATGGTGAACATCAAGGTCAGGTTGCACAGCCTGCCCTGAAGGATCAGAACCATAAAGTTACACACAAGTATAACCAGCTACTCTCACACCTTGTGTACACATTTCATAACTCTGTTTGCACTGTGTACTTTCACTTGAGCCAAAAGGAATTCTCAGTGCAAACAAGTTGCAATGTATTCTTTAAAGGTGAGTTACAAAGCTAGCTATTTTGGGACAGACAGTAGGACAGTAAAAAGTTCATCATATTTTTCATATTTTCTAGAGTAATGACTATGTCACACACAAATGTTTTACCAGCACTTGCTCAGGACAGATGTGCAGAGAGAACTTTGCCATCATGTAGCACAAGATCCAGTAACTCAATCCTTCACCAGGTCTCAACGGGGAAAACCCTGAGGTTTAGGAGTATTTTTAAAGCTACAGGTCCCTTTATTTATTTATTTACATGACAGCCAAATGGACAGACAACATGAACTGAAATTACTTCAGTTTTTCTGATCATAAGATGCCAACTGTCTCCAGCCTCTACTTTGCCAGACAACTTCCATTCCTTTCTTGCATGCAATAAGCCTCCAAACTTGTAAAGGTAACTCCAAGTTACAAATAATTTGGGGTTTGGAGTTACAAATCTGAGTGAAACATTAAGCACAGTTCATACAACTGAAAACCTGTGAATGGAACATTAAGCACAGCTCATCTTGGATTGCAGGCAGGAAGAAACTGAAAAGAAAATGATAGCAAATCTGAGAGGCACTTAAGCCAATTCACCTACAGTTACACTGATAAAGTATTGAGTACCAGGACTCTCAATCTGACCATGTTTGCCCCACTTACATTTTTTGAGCTCTCCTAGTCATTACAGCTATGTGGCAATGCCTGAATGGCCTGTTGCAAATGGTCCATAGGACATCCTAACTCCCAAGGTATTTCTGGAAAAGGCTTGAATGGCTCTTAGTTGGTTGTCTTGAAACTGGAACAGGGACAACTCTAAGAATGTGACCATTTAACAATTCAATTCCTGAGTCTATGCAGCAATTCCAGTACTTTCTAATTGACTAGGGTGGGTAAATGCCTGTGGTGACGAGATCAGGGGCAATGGTTTTAAACTTTGAGCAGGGTAGATTTAGACTGGACATTAGGAAGAAGTTCTTTACTATGAGGGTGGTGAGATGCAGGAACAGGTTGCCCAGAGAAATTGTGGGTGCCTTGTCCCTGGAAGCATTTAGGACCAGCCTGAATGAGGCCATGGTCAACCTGGGCTAGTGGGAGGTGTCTCTGCCCATCGCAGGAGGGTTAGAACTGGATGATCTTTAAGATCCCTTCCAGCTCAAACCATTCATTGGTTCTATGATCTAGATCCGAGTTTGACTAAATTTCTTTGAGACCAGAGAATATAACTGCTTTGGGGTCTTGGTTTGGTTTTCCTCGAGTTCACTATTTAATTTTGTACCAGTTTTTCATCCTAAATACAGTCCCAATTTCTGCTTGCAAGCTGGGAAGATATGTAGTAGGCACTCTTAGCTCTGAAAAGAAGGAGAAGCATGTAACTGAACGTGTTCAGTATCAGTGTGAATGTGAACAAGACTCTAGAACTCCCATAAACCTCACTGAACACTGAATACTATGGTATTAGGCATTAATATCAAGAACTGAACTATTTTTCCCCAATCTCAGTGAAATATTATATCTGTGCAAGAAGAAACTGCAGAGATGGAAAACTGAGGTACGAGTTACCTTCTTGACACTCAGGCAAAGCAAGTAGAATCATCAAATCACTGTGAAGAGACATTTGGGTGCTTCGCAGCATAAGGGAGCTGCTTAGTATTGAGCCCATCTCCTGCACCTCACCATCACCCCTAGCTTCCAGGAGCTAAAATAATCCACATGCCCTGTGGTCATGGTAGCAAACTGACAGTTCTTCAGATGGACTGTGCAAAATCAAAGGGCATAAGGGGACCTGTTATGAATGATGGCTCACAGAAGACAGAGGGAGGAAAATCCCCTGGGTTCTGTCAATATCTCTTCCCAGTGCAACATCAAACTCTGAACAAGATGTTTCAATTTTTGTTTTCCTCCCAATTAATGTCAGACATTCTTTATGAGAACCTGCTTTCTTTGAGGAGCTGAGGAATGGTTTACATGTTGTATTTGAATCAGAAAGCAGTAATATTTAGTATTTTTAGCCTGCTTTGTCTTTATTTCCATATTCATAGCTAGAGGAGCACACTATCACTCCTATGGTTTTGAATTCCAAAGAGTTCCTCTCTCCCACAGAGTAACTGCCAGGTGTAATTACTACACTCATTAGCCCTTCCTGGAGTAATTGTCAGGAAAGTGGCAACCATACCTGCATCAATTTCTTCTTCCTCCTTGATTTTTTTCTGTTTTCCTTCCAGGACAATTAGAGTCCCTCTTGACTTTGTCTCTCACCCCCTCACAGTGGGTCTCTCACATTATTCACTTCAAACGTTTTCCTCTCTTTATTCTTCTTTTCAAAGTGCAGATTTGGGGAGGAAATTTGGGAGAGACAGTCCTACTGTCTCACTGGTTTCATGCCTACCAACTTGCAATGGCTTTGCTTTTAATTTAAATCCATTCATCCTGACGCCATAAGGAGATTCACAGTACAGACAGTTCGTTAGTGACAACAAAAGAGGTCTCCTCCTGCCTAAGGGTCAAGCTTCAGCAGAAACCTAGAGTCGCCACATGCTGTATATAACATTGTGCACTGCCTTCCTGTCCGTGACTGGGGGAGGAGACAGGAATCTGTTGCACAGCCTGCGTCAGAGACTGTAGTCACACTACAGTGTATCAACTTCAGTGTGGTACAAGTTATTGTTATTCCAAACTTACCTCAGACTTCAGCAATACTCACTGCCTGTTCTCCTGTCCTTAGTGACAGGAAAGCTGTCACTTGTTCTTAGCCTATCGGACAGTTCCTGTTCTCAAAGGAGTCATAAATAAGGCTAGATTTGAAAAACAGAACAAACTTGGGCAGCAAAAGAACAAGGAGCAGGAATGCCAAAACGCGGTGCAAGACCTCATTATGCCACCGTCAGCATATCTGAAACCAAGGAAAGCTGAAAATCTCACACAACACCAGAGACGAGAACTCAAAGCCAAGCGAGCTCCATCAACAGACTTGAAACTTCTGAGAAAGAAATTCATACATACATGTTTTTAAAGACTTTCCCTGCTAAATAAGTAAGGCAAACTACCCCAGACTCTTAGCTGATCTCCCCGTTGCCTTTCTTCAAAATGCCCTTTAATTAATTAAGTCATTAATTTCTTTCACTGACACTCACTATGGACAGGTTTTTCACTCTTTCCCAACTCTCTGTTGTGCCGAGCCTCCAAAGTCCCACACTGGCCTTAGATCCCTGTCTTAATCCACCACTGCAATTAATCTAATCATGCTGAGCACTGGTAGCCTCTATTAAGATTAAAGATATTGTAGCTATTTCACAAGATTTTCAAGCCAAAGCCTATCTCAATGCTGCACAGGACTCCACCTACTCTGCATAAATGTTGTTTTATGGATATTTCCATTTGTAAAGAGGCAGAACACTGTTGCTAATATTCCCCTCACCTTTTAGAAACAAGATTGACCAAGCAGACAGCAGTTTTGATCTCTCACCAACTCAAAGCTAGCACTGCAGTGACCCAAAAAGAGAGTGGAAAGAAAACGCACATGACTTTCACATCCTCAGTATTACATCATGAAGGATGAAACAGCATGACATGTACAGCTCAGAGGGCTGCCTGCAACTCTTCTTGCATNAAAAAAAAGAGAGAGAGAGAGCTTTACTTACCAAAACTGTGACTCATTAAAAATTTGACAGCTATCCTATTGCAACGCACAGTGCAAGGAGAACAACAATAGGCTGTTCACAGGCTCATTGCAGAGCGGCATCAGCTGCTGTGAACTCCAACAGAGGCAGGCTAAGTGGAGTTTCAGACAAATTCAGACATGGAGGTAGTCTGTGGGGGGAAAACTAGACTTTTAATATTCTATTTTGGGATGAAGATTTTCATTGCCAAAAAGTTTCAAGGCGACACATTGACAAGAAAATCTCCTTGTTGGAGGAAAACTGGAGGGTTTATACTCGAGGGGTTTTCAGTACTTCCAGCACTGTCAAGCACTCCTGCCTACACCAGCTGTGCTGTAATAACTCTTCCTTAATAAATTAGTAATCCTGGCCTAAGAAAATCATTCCTCAAATGTCTTTCTTTCTATATCAGAAAGAAACTGTCATAACCTGATGTGTTATCCCATCTAGCCAGAGTAAAGCTTAGCGGGGCACGATGATTTCGCAGGTATGTTTTACGGCAGGTATTGGGGTGTTGGGTTACTATAAACCCCTCCAACTAAACAAGGTCTTGTGAACGTAAGAAACATCCGGCGCACCCAGTTTCACTGGGTACAGCCTGGTCACGAGGCAGACCCAAAGGACAAGTCTCTGGGCAGTGCCCAAAGGAAACTGTGTAAGGAACGCTCTTGGGTCTCTCGCTCACCACACCACCAGGTTCTTCTCTGCATCAGGAAAACGATTAACCAGCTCAAGGCAACCGGCAAGCTCACATCACAGCTAACGCTCCGAGGAGCTTGCAAAGGAGAACCAAGAGCAATTGGCAAGCTGATTATAGAGACCAAGAGTGGGATTTGCTTGCAAGAGCATTTCTTGAGTGCAAACATCCAAATAATTGAAAAATAAATTTAGAATGCAGGCTAAAGACTACTAATTAAGCTTCTGCAGGATTTTTGGACATTATCTTGCACTGTGTTGATAATGAAGAATATTTTAAAGCCATTGTTAGAAACCTGAATCTTTCAAAGCAATTCTTCAATGTTTGCTTCTTTCCTCTGGTATATTCAGGATCTCTCACAATCAACTTTTCTAAGACCAAATTTGGAACTTCTTCTGTAAGAACTCACACTTAGCTGAGATCTTTACTTAAAAACCTACTCCAGGCCAGCATAGTAATACCAGCAACAGCTCTAATGTAAATGTAAAAAATAAAAACAACATAATCCAGGAAAATCAACCTTGTTAATGGTGCTGATTTCATTCAGAGACCCGATCTGATGTAAAAATTCTTTTGTGCTAAATAAAGCTTTCAAGTGCCATCTCATTTGTCATCTCAAACCATCTTCAGCAGCAGCTGGAAATTCTGAAAGTGAAAGCACATCTGCAGAACTTTTGCTTCCACACTCTTTCCTCATGTTGTACTGAAACCTCTCAGAATCCACACCTTTAATACAAGTGCCTTGCAATGTGCAGTTATTTCTCAAAAACCTATTTCTATTTTTGTTTTCCTGTTAGCAGTTTCTACCAGCTTTTTAAAATAAATCAGCCACCACCCTGCTTTCCTCAATATTTCTAATCATTCTCAAATACGTTCACACGTTTTGATGTAGAAATAAGGCAGCTCAGATCTGCAGTTTAAGTGCAAGTAATGGCATCCAGGAATGATAGAGAAGAAATACAGTAAAATCCTCACACAATTCAATGACTTAATGAAGCAAATCCATCCACTGTCAATGGTTAACTTTAGCAGTCGGAGGAATAGCTACATCACCAGGTCAGTGCAAGAACTTTGCTTCAGACGTATGACAAGCTAGAAAGCAAAGAGAGATAATATTTTTGCCTTGTCCTGAAGGGAGTGAGAACCTCGGCATGTGGCCTCTTCAGAATTTCTCATGATTCCATTAAATATGGTCCTGAATAAGGTTAGAGCACACAGATAAAATCCTGTGTAAATAAAGCAACCTTTTGCCCTCACGTCCTTCTGTACTTGCTTATCTATAGATTTCTCTGGGTGTAACTGAAAATTAAATTTGGCTTTGTATTATTTAGCATTCTTAAGTATGATTAAAAATCGATTTAGCAATATACCACATAATAACATGCTTCTATGAAGCTTGAAAACCGAGCTTCAGCATAAAGCTCTGTAGCCAAAATGCCAGTGTAGGGAACAGTGTGCAGTAACTCCAAGTAAAACGTATTCAAGATGAAAGGATAAACCCTTTAGTTTTATTTACTATAGACATAAAAAAAGTCAGTACCTAATCCTATCATGAGGAAGTCTGTACGCTAGGAAAGGCAGTAAATAGAAGTGGCTGCATTTTTCCACAAGCCCCCATATTAGATAGCACCACAAAGCACCAGGTCTAGGTAGCAAAACCTGTTTTTCTGACCACCCCTACTAGAAGATCTTGGTGTGAGCCTTAAAGCCTGTAATTAACATTTTTCTTTTCATAGCTCCTCTTTTTCAGTCTAAGAGAGTGACTGCTTTGGTAATCTGACATATGTTTCAAACCACCATGGTTGAGAACTTATTTCACAGCAGTATTAGAATGTTCCCCAAGCATAAATATTGAACATGCACATCACTGTTTATCTAGAGATAGCCACCTAAATTCAAAGGCTCTCCAGCTTCAAAAGTGCTGCTACACAGTCATAAATACGGCAGTTACACAACATCCCTGTTCAATAAATCTAAACAAACACACAAGTACTATGGACTTACAATGCGACCTTATAACATAAACCCCAATTTTATGCAACGCAGTCTGATCATGGATTGTGTAAAAAGCTTAAGACAAGATCATAATTCTGGGCAGGACTGCTTTGTGCAAAGAGGAAATTCTGTGAAGAGCAATTTGCTTAAACTTGGTGGAAAACACAAGATGTAGGAAGCAAACTTCCATCACCCTCACTTATTCTGTGTGTTGGTTCCACCACAGGTAAAATTGTTTGCATGAATACAATGTATTTAGAATTTTATACATGCAGAGAGGTAAGTTAGAGGAATCATAGCTGGAGGTCTCCTGTAAAAGATACAGGATTCTGGCAAAAGGGAATCTAAAATATGTCACAAATGAGATCTGTGACAAAGAGGAAAGACAAGAGTCCCCATGGAGCTCATGAAATTCCAACGACTCGTAAACCAGCACGAAGTGTAGTATTTTCCTCCCGTAAGAGCTGTTACAAGAACAAAACTAGAACTAAAATCTAATTTGAAGGTCTAGAATACGCTAACACCAAGTGCAACTTCTGTATCACAACATCAGTATTTCATTTAGTGCTAGAATACAGTAATTGATCACATAAATTCCAGCATGGAAGGCAGAAAATGTGTTGCTCCTGTTACACTGGCATTTCCTGGTTCATCCAAAGAAAAATACATGGGACTTTTGTTGTATGATATAGACATTACGTTTACACAGAATCATAGAATCCTTTTGCTTGGAAAAAGACCTCCCAGATCATCAAGCTCAACCGCTCCCATCGAATCACAGTCGTTTAATTTCAGTCTCACTGAGGAAACAGCAATTCGGTTAGAGCTGGACCCTGTATTTTCAGTATACTAAAGACAGGCTTCAACAGTCACTGCACAGAAGCAAGACCCACACAGGACATTTGCAATGTAGCTTGCAGACCTGACCATCCTGAGACAACTGAGCCACCACTGATCTAGATGGAGCTGGGATTTTTTTTTTTTTCTAGGCTCTATGCATCTTTCAGTAACTAACACCAACATTTTTTCCCCCCCTTTTCTTTTCCATACTGTGGAATTTTCTGTGTATTGTTGTGTTGGGCTATTAGTCAATATTTATTACATTCTGGTATCAGATGCCTTTCCACATTACTGAGGTAAGTAGGAAGCCATTCTACAACACAGGGTTAATCCATTACCTACACACACACACACATCTCCTGCTAGTATGCATACAATCATAGATATAAGTCCACCTTAGCAGTCATCAAGCATACTTCTGCCTGAACATATATACACAAAGCTATGTAAGCTTTCTGGTTTTGTTTTTTGGTGTGGGTTTGGTTTTTTGTTGTTTTGTTTGCTTTTTTTAATTGCTAATTATCAACCAGCAGAGTAGACTTTGGGATTCATAGACTTGAATCCATAGACTTTGTCCTGAATGTTCTGGCTGCATGGAGGTGATCTGCTTAGTCATGAGGGAAAAGGGGGTGGCTTATGCAAGTCCACAAAGCATCATCTGTTAATCCACTCCAGAAATTCACAACCCACCTTTTGAGGCAGTTACTTATCTTTCCTCCTCAAAGCAGCAGATTTTTTTTTTCTATTTGCAGTGAAATCTAGTGAAGCTGCAAAGTGAAAATAGCTGTATTAAAGCAATAGGGTGCTGGTTGAAAGTGGGGGGTGCTGAGGGAAATGTTTTATAAATCTGGGGAGTTTTTAATC
>VWYK01017924.1:0-19570 GCA_013399775.1 Semnornis frantzii | reverse complement strand
TCCTCCCCAACCGATCCTCCTGGTGCATAAGGCAAAGCTTGTGGTAAGGTATAGGGGTGGGGAGAAGGTGGAAGGGTGGTTGGGAGCTCCTCCTGGGGTCTCTGATTTCTGGGAGGAGAGGTGTGTTCCTGTGTTGCCTTTACCTTGTATATTTCTGTAACTATTCCTGTATATACTGTATATCTCTGCTTGTATATTGTGCTAAGCTGTAAATAGAGCTTCATCTCTTAACTTCCAGCCCGGATGAGTTCTAGTCTGGGTCATTTTACAAGTGTGGGGAGGTGGGGAACTCCCAAACCATCACACCCCTGACATTCTGTGATCTTGTAAATATCTGCCCTGGAGAAAAGTTCCTATCTCAACCTGCCTTGGTTTCCCAGGGGTGGATCTGCAGGAGCTTCTATCAAGTCAGGGCCCACAGAGGTTTTCATTTGAGAAGGATTTGATAACTCCTGGAGCTGGCGAACCCTGAGCCCTCCTTATAAGGGCTGTGTCCTCTATAAAGTCAGTTGGCCTTGCAGAAGGACCTGGAGAGCTCCTATGCTGGTGGGGTGGACTGGCAGAAGCAGCTGGCGTGAACCCCCAATCTTTCCTGCTTTTCTCACACACCTCCTCTGATGTTTGTTCTCTGCTGTTACAACCCAGAGACAACCAAGCTGCATGAGCCCCAGCCTGGACTGGTCCTTGCTCTCCCTGTTCAGCTCATTTAGGATGCTCCCAGCTGAGACTGCCTGGTGGTCTCCAGGCCCTACTGCCAGCACTGAGGAGGCTGCAGGGCACATTTGTTCCTAACTTTGTGCAGTCTTTGCCTGCAGCTTAGCCCCCAGACCAGAGCTAACTATGTAGAGATGGTAATTGGGACAGAGCTGCAACTGCTTTCGTAAGTCCTGAGAGAAGGAGATTTACCCACTTTGAGCTTGTTGCACTAACTGCTGCTGGTCCCCTGATGCCAGAAAGGAGGTGGGCAGCAAGAGCCACCCTCCAAGGGCTGCAGAGTTGAGAAAGCTGAGGAAAGATGGGCAAATAAAACCCAGCTGTACTGGCACTGTGGAGAGGTTGATGCTGGTCTCTTCCCACAGGTACTTGTTGATAGAACAAGGAGGAACAGCCTCAAGCTGCAGCAAGGCTGGGTTAGACTGGGCAGCAAGAATAGGCTTTTCCCAGCAAGAGTGGTCAGACACTGGCACAGGCTGCCCAGGGAGGTGGTAGAGTCACCAACCCTGGAGGTGTTTAAAGGTCATTTGGTTGAGGTGCTTGGGAATGTGGTTCAGGGGTGAACCTTGCAGAGTAGGGTTCTGGGTTGGACTTGGTGACCCTGAGGGGCTTTGCCAACCTGAATGTTTCAGTGATTCTGTGCGTCTGTAACAAGCTTCAGTCATGGCATCTGCCCATCCCCCACAGGCATGCTGTGGGGCCAGAGCCAGGGCCAGGGCCAGGTTTACCCACACAGAACAAGAGAGAGATGGGGGGAAAGCCTGCCTCGCTGCAAGGCACAAGGGCTTGGGCATGAAGTGTGGTGGGATCGGGATTTTAGCCAGAGCCTAGAAGATGTCTCCACAGTGCAGCTGTGTTTCCCCATGGCTCTTTCCCCAGGCATGGCTGCACAACTGAGGTCAGGGCTCACCAGCAGCAGCAGGGCAGGTTTTGCTGATGGAACTATCTGAGAAGAAAGCCTCTGGGCTCAGAGCTGGGGGAGAGAAGTGAGAGCACTTCAGTAATTCTCAAATGCTATTTGGCACAGGGAAATTCTGGTCCAGATCACTTCTATTTGGCACGTCCTCTGCTCTGAGCAGAATTCCACAGGGCAACATCTGCAGATAGTGGATTTTGACCTGACAGTGTTTAATGGCTTTGTTGGTGTCCAGGAAAGAAACAGTCAGTCACTGCAGCTGAGGCTTGCAGAAAGCAAGTTCAAGAGAGGGAGAGGACTTCTGGGGAGAGTTCAGCAGAGGCTTACAAAGATACTGGGGGGACTGGAGCAGCTCAGTGAGGAGCAGAGACTGAGAACCCTGGGGCTGAGAGCCTGCAGAAGAGCAGCCACAGAAGGCATCCAGGAGGTTCCATGGGAAGAGGAGGAGAAAGTCGTTTGGTGTGAGGGTGCTGGAGGCCTGGAGCAGGCTGCCCAGAGAGGTTGTGGAGTCTCCTTGTGTGGAGAGCTTCCAACTGCCCCTTACAATTGTGACCCTGGGCAAGCTGCTGTGGATGCCCTGCTGGAGCAGGGAGTGAGATGGATGATCTCTGGAGCTCCCTTCCAACCCCACCCTGCTGGGATTCTGTGCAAGTGCAAAGCTCCCAGGCTCAGTAAGCAGCAGAGAGGACAGAGGTGCTGCACGTCCATGAGACTGACAATTGTAGCCTAACCCAGCTAAATGCAAGCTCTCAAGTTTCTGCACAGACTGAGATTCCCTGACATGCAGGGAGGACATGGGAAGAATAAAGAGGATGCAGTAGGAGCCTTTCCTTGTGCCCATGTGGAGATGTCAGGCATTACAATGAGATGAGGCAAACCCCCCAATTTTTAGCCACTCCATTTGAGAACCTCTTGGAGCAAACGGTCCCAGATCCCACCAGGAAAGGAAAATTTCTTTATTTGATGCTGAGTATTGAAACAATCTTGTTCCAGATGCAGTCATCACAGACTGGTTCTGTAATGATGATCATTGCCACCTTATATTTGTACAGCTTGATGGCAGTCAGGAAGTCACAGGTGACAATCCTCTTAATAGAGTCTCACTTGTAGAGGGCAGGAAGAGATGGGGCTGTAAAAGTGAGAAGGCTTGCCAGCAGAATGCAGAAGGAGCAGCAGGCAGAGTGGAATAGTTATGGCTGACATAAACCTCTTTAGAATCACAGAAGTATTTAGGTTGAAGCAGCCCCTCAGGATCACCAAGTCCTGCATTAACCCTGCTCTCTAAGGTGCACCCTGAATGCATCCCCAAGCACCACAGTCAAATGACCTCTAAACACCTCCAGGCTTGGGGAATCCACCACCTCCCTGTGCAGCCTATGCCAGTGCCTGACCACTCTTGCTGAGAAAAAATGTTTCCTACTCTCCAACATAACCCTGCCCTGCTGCAGCTTGAGATCATTCCCTCTTGTTCTGTCACCAATGCCTCTGAGCAGAGACCAGCACCAACCTCTCCACAGCCTCCTTCCAGGTAGCTGTAGACAGCAACGAGGTCTCCCTCAGCCTCCTCTTTTTCACACTAACTATCCCCAGCTCCTTCAGTTGCTTCTCACAAGATTCCTTCTCCAGACTCTTCACGGCTTCCTTGCCTTCCTCTAACATTGGCTCCAGCACCTCCACATCCCTCTTATATTGAGGTGCCCAAACCAGAACCCAGCACTTGAGGCATAGCCTCACCAGTGCCCAGCACATTTCTAATCCCAGCCAGGATGGTATTGACTTTCTTTGCCACCTGGGCACTGCTGGTTCATCTTCAGTCACTTGCCCATTGCCACTCCCAGGTCCCTTTCTGCCAGGCAGCTCTCCAGCCACACTGACCCAAGCCTGCAGCTTTGCTTGGAGTTGCTGTGATCCAAGTGCTGCACCTGGCACTTAGCCTTGTTGAAGATCATCCCATTGACATTGGACATGAATCCAACCTAGCCAAGAAATCCAGCACCAAAAGAACTTAGTGGTGGTACAGCATCCCCTGCAGAAAAGAAGCCAGAAACAGCCTTCCAACAGGAGCAGCAGTTAACAGCAGGGAAAAGGAACTCTTGGAGCTAAGCAGGAATTGTTTTCATCATCCCAGAGGAGATGAGAGTATGGATGAGGGCTTGTGACTTCATCATAGAACCATAACTAAGAGTCAGAGGAGCTCCTGGGAAGCTACCAGCTGGAGAACTGAGGTTGGGAATGAGAGTTTCCTGCAGTGCCTTCTGAGGGAGGCCTACCAGAAAACTGCTGCATGATGGAGGCTTGGCAGGAGATCTCCAGCAAGAAAAGGGGCCTAGAAGAGAGAAAAAGTTATTTCTCTGCTCTACTGCTTGCTATAGAGAGCCTAAACTCTCTATAGCAGAAGAGAAGCCTTTTTGAACAAGGGGTGAGTCTGACCAGCCCTCAGAACTTCAGGAGGAGGCTTTTAAAGCTGTGAGGAAGTGGATGGTAGGAAATGAGCAGGAACAGATGGCATCCACCCAAGAGGTTTGAAGGAATTCAGAGATGAATTTGCTGAACTACTTCTTGTGTTGTCCAAAGTACCTCTGAAATCAATCCCAATATTAGAGCAATGAAAGACAACAAATGAGGAACCAGCATTCAGAAGGAACTCAGAAGCATCTGGAGGAGTGCAGCTTGATCACAGCTTGAGGAGTTTTGCCAAAACGAATATTTAAAGAGCAATGAAGTGAAGTCTCACTTCAGAACTGCAAGAGGTCTTTGAATTAGTTAATAACTGATGAATCCAGCTGATGGATTTGCCTTTCTCTCTCATTTCCCCTTTCCCTTCCCTCTGGGCATAGGCTGAGACAGCTGGGGCTGCTCAGGAGCAGGCTCCTTAGAGCAGTCTTCCAGTGCCTGAAGGGGCTCCAAGAGAACTGGGGAGGGACTTTGGACAAGGACTGGGGGTCATAGGACCAGGATCAATGGATTTGAGCTTGAGGAGGGCAGATTGAGAGTGAAGATGAGGAAGAAATTCTTTGCCATGAGGGTGGTGAGACCCTGGGACAGGTTGCCTGGGGAGGCTGTGGCTGTCCCCCCCTGGAGGTGTTCAAGGCCAGACTGGATGAGGCCTTGAGCACACTGTGCTGATGGGAGGTGCCCCTGCCTATGGCAGGGGGTTGGAGTTGCATGAGCTTTAAAGCCCCTTCCAATCCAATCCATTCTATGAATCTGTGAAAATCTTTAGCCCCTTCACTACCAACCCTTAGGGACACTGAGCTGTCCTCAGGGCTGGGCTACCTCTTGAGAGCCAGTGAGAGGCTGGCAGGTGCTGAGCTTTCATGAGGAAGGGAAGATGCCTGCAGAGTTTCCCTAGAAGCTGGCCTTGACCTGCACCTCTTCACTTTGGCACAAGGCAGTTTTTGACATTTCAGTGAGGACTTGTCAGCAGAGTCCCCAAATCTGCTATGGATCAACAACAACAACTATGCCTCTAGGACAGTCACATCTAAAGCTGCTGGTGAAAAGCTGAGGGAAGATCTCACAGTTCTGAATGACTATGTGAGAAAATACCAGAATGAGTTCCTGGTCAATACAGGCTGAGTCATAAATGCAGCTGAAAGCAGCCCTACCACCGCCAGAGCCTGTGAATGGGACAGCTCTGCCTAGTGAGGAAGGTGCCATGAAAAACCCCTGCTCAGCTTCAGCAGTGCCAGAGCCAGCACAGATGCTCTCAGCCTTGTCAGCAGACGGACAACCGATGCCATGAAGCGCTGTGCAATGCCACCACCTAGCTCCACGGCACCCTTAGAGCTCATGTCTGGTGTGGTTGTGCCTCAAAGATGCAGCAGAAGAAAGAGAGGCTCAGAGAGGAATGAGAGGTGTGACAGCCTCAGTGTGGGAGAGCACAAGCACTGAGCAAGGGCTGGCTCCTACCATCACTTTTGCTGTGGGGCTGAACAGGCATGGACACAAAGCCCTGTTGGAGATGTTCTCCTGGCAGACAGCCAGGAAGATGTGGCACTTCAGGAATTCTGTAGCCTGGGTTTACCTGGGCCAGAACAGATGAGAAAGGGTAACAGCCTCAGCTGTTATCTGCCTGCACCTTTAGGATCACTACCTGTGTGACTCACCACTCGTGAGGGTCATGAAATCACTGAATGGGTTGAAGTGGAAGGGAGCTTAAAGACCATCTAGTTCCAACCCTATGCTATGGGCAGGGAGAGTTCCTGCTAGACCATCTTGCTCAAGGCTTCATCCAACCTGACTGGAAACACTTTCAGGCTTGGGGCCACCACAGCTTCTCCAGGCAACCTCTGGCAGTGCCTCACCACCCTCATGACCAGGAATTTCCTCCTAATGTCTGATCTAAATCTAGCTGGAGATCTGCTCATCATCCTGGCTGGGATTAGAAATGCTGTGTCCAGCAGGAGGAGGGAGGTGATTGTTCCCTGATTGTCCCTGCTCTCATTTCCTTTGGAATGATGAAAACAGTTCCTGCTTAGCTCCAAAAGTTCTTTTTCCCTGCTGTTAACTGCTGCTCCTGTTGGAAGGCTGTTTCTGGCTTCTTTTCTGCGGGGGATGCTGTGCCACCACTAAGTTCTTTTGGTGCTGGATTTCTTGGCTAGGTTGGATTCATGTCCAATGTCAATGGGATGATCTTCAACATGGCCAAGTGCCAGGTGGCAGGACTTGGTGATCATGAGAGTTTTTCCGGGCTGGATGGTTCTGTGATCCCTGTCACTACACGTACAGCACTGGGAATGTAAGTGCTGGTGTATCCTCTTCCTTTTACATGAGATCACATTACTGGCTTTGATCCTTTAAGGCTGTCTGGAAGCAAGGCTCTGACTGTCCTGAGAGTTGGGTCACCTGCTGGGACTTAGCTTCACTTCCAGCCCCAGAGGGTGTGCCCTGCAGACAGCCTCACTGCAGCCCTGTGCTGCAGCCAGGCCCTGTCCTGTCCGAAGCTGCTGCCAACTGCCTGGAAATGTTATTCTGTGAAGAAATCATTTGAGGGCACAGCAAGACATGGAAGAAGTCATCCAACCACCACTCCTTTTATGAAGGGAAATCTTTAGAAGCTGGATAAACAATTCCTATTGTTGCTCATTAGTTCACACTAATCAGTAGAGTGTCTCCAATAAGCATTTAATTAAGAATTAATGTGGCGGCTGTTAGGAAAATGAAATATTAATTGGAAAAGGCAAGTTTCAGGTTTGCTTAGGTGCAGGAAATCTGCCCCCCCCCACACACTTAACTTGATTACACAAGTGCTTCCCAGCTCCTGGAATGTTTAATGTATACAAGATATAAGGACCTGACATTTAACAAGGGAACCCTGGCAAATTAATTCCATTCTGTGCTAAAAACACAGCTGACATTTGGGAGCTGCTGTGTTAACCACAGCCTCCTCTGCAGAGCAGCCTGTTTTGCTGTGTGCTAATTAGCTGCCCTGTTATCCCATTTCCCGAGCATTAAGGAACAATTGGGATTTAATGGATCGCTAATAAGAGGACCTGTGTCAGCTGCCAGTCGTGGGCTGGGCTCTGAGCACAGGGCAGTGCAGGGAGCTGCCGCTGCTGCCTGGGCACTAGGGGTAGGGTATTTCTGCTCTCAGGGCAGACACCATCGTCTCCTGACTTTCTCTGACTTCTCCCCATATTTGTAACCCACAGGCTCACAGGCCCTTGATCATGAGGACCAGAGTAGGGTTTAGGAAGCAGAAGCAGAGCTGGGTAGTTTGGTAGGTGACATCCCAGTATAGCTTCATGGATTCATGGAATGGTTTGGGTTGGAAGGGACCTTCGAGAACATCCAGCTCCAATGCCCTGCCATGGGCAGGGACACCTCCCACCAACACAAGTTGATCAAGACCTCATCCAATCTGGCCTTGAACACCTCCAGAGAGGGGACAGCCACAGCCTCCCTGGGCAACCTGTGCCAGTGTCTCACCACCCTCACTCTCAGAATTTTTTTCCTCATCTCCAGTCTCAATCTGCCCTCCTCAAGCTCCAATCCATTGTCCCTTCTCCTGTCATTCCCAGCCCTTGTCCAAAGTCGCTCCCCAGCTCTCCTGGAGCCCCTTCAGGTACTGGAAGGCTGCTCTGAGCTCTCCCTGAAGCCATCTCTTCTCCAGGCTCAACAACCCCAGCTCTCCCAGTCTGTCCTCACAGGTGTTCCAGTCCTCTGATCACCTTTGTGGCCTCTTTTGGACCTGCTCCAGCAGCTCCACATCCCTTTTATGCTGGGAGCAGCCGAGCTGGACCATGTCACCAGGAGCAGCAAAGCTGAGCCAGGCTCTGTGATGAACAGCAGCTACCTCCAGGCTGGAAGTTTCAGGGAGTGAAACTTTTCTACACTAATGCTGCCTGGGTTTGCCAAATGCTTTTAGCCAAAGAACTGGTAGAAGAGATTATTTTTTTTTTTTTTTGCACACGTCAAAACAGCTCATTTTCACATTTTCTGGGAGGAAATGTTTTGGTTTGGAAATGAGAAAATGCTTCATTTTGATATTCCCATGTGACAGTGCTCAGGCTTCTCCCTCTCTAAATGACAGCTTCTTTGTTGTTCCAAGGAGTCTTGAATTTTCCCTGCTACTGAACCCTTTTATTCTAAAGACCTTGAAGAGAAAAAACAGAAAAGATTCTGCATTTGTTTGAGTGAAAGGGTCTGGGTGAGCCCAGAACAGTATTTCAGCATTTTTCCTTTGCCAGGAGCCCCTGAATTCTCCTGGTTTGCATCATCAGAAGTAGTTTCCCTCCCCTGCCCCCTCGCCTCCTTTAGCACTGGGGCAATGTCAACTCAACCCCAGAAGGGAGAGGTGCAGGGGGAAGTGGTTCCTTAGGATATGAGGCTTTGAGGAAGAGGCCTAGGAGGGCTATCAGGCTTTGGAGGAGAGGGCCAGGAGGACTATGGGGCTTGGAGGCTTGGATCTGGTGAGCTGATGGCTTAGTACAAGACCTTTGCGGCAGCCTGTGCTGTGCAGTGGAGGAGCTGAGGCAGCCATGGGGCGAGGCTGTTAATGACCAGCAAATAGCAGAGCTCCAAAGCCCTCCAACAGCCTTTCAGTTCTCACCTCTTTTCTCCTCTGATGTAAGTCCTCAGCCCTTTCAGGTTCATCCCCCTGGCTCTGTCCTGAACTTCCTCTGGTCCTTTCTCATTTGTCTGTGTGCCTCTTGGTTTTGCAGCAGCACAAGTCCAGCCTGCCCCTTTTAGGGCTGAGTGCCTGGCTACACTCTGTCCTGCTCCCAGCCAAGCTGCAAGAGCCTTCAGCCTGTCAGCTGGAGTGCCCCAGCCCCCTGTGACACCACCTACCTTCTGTGCTGGATTGATCCAACAACTGCACACAGCTGGGGCTGGATCCACAAATGATGTTCTCCTCACTTCAGGGAGGCAGCTTTGGTGCTGCATGTGCCTTCTCAATACCTGCCCTCCATAGGTTCCCAGCCAAGATCTACAGACCTGCAGTATCTCTACAGGCCAGAGAAAGAGCCAAGGACCTCAAGAGAAAGGGGCAGATCTCAGGAGGCTTGGGGCACCTTTCAGTAAACCCAGAGCTGGGAGCTGTGCAGCCATGGCAGTGCCCTGCCTGGCCAACAGCCTAGCATCCCCTCACAGAAGCACAGAACCACAGCAAGGTAGGGGCTGGGAGGGACCTCCCGAAGTCACGCAGTCCAACCCCTGCCAGAGCAGGGGCACCCAGGGCAGGGCACATGGGAACACATCCAGGGAGGCTTGGAAAGGCTCCAGAGCAGGAGACTACACAACCTCTCTGGGCAGCCTGCTCCAGACCTCCAGCACTCTCACACCAAACAACTTTCTCCTCATGCTGAGCTGCAACTTCCACCTTGTCCCTGTTGGTCCTTGTGCTGGCCCTGGGCACTACCAAGTAGAGCCTGGCACCTTCATCCTGACCCCTACCCCTCAGCTGTTTGCAGACATTATCAGGTCCCCTCTCAGCCTTCTCCAGGCTTACCAGCGCCAGGGCTCTCAGTCTTTCTCCACAGCAGAGTTGTTTCAGGCCCTTCATCATCTTCATAGCCTCCATTGGACTCTCCCCAGCAGGTCTCTGTCTCTCTGGAACTGGGGAACCAAGAACTGGATGCAGCATTGCAGCTGTGGTCTCAGCAGGGCAGGGCAAAGAGGCAGCAGAACCTCCCTAGCCCTGCTGGACACACTGCTCTTGCTGCCCCCCAGGATGCCACCGGCCCTTGGCTAATGTGAGGAGAGATCTCATAGATCAGGTCACTTGGAAGGCTCTGCTAAGCTGAAGCTGGCTTGAGCAGCTCCATCTGACCAAGACTGGGGCTGTCTCCCCCACTGCTCACATCGTTTGGTAGGTGCCACAAGCAGGTGGCACCAGCTGCAGGCCAAGTTCACAGAATGCCAGCACCTACCAACTGCTCTGGCTGGCTGACTCCACAACCTCTCTGGGCAGCCTGCTCCAGATCTCCAGCACCCTCACACCAAACAACTTTCTCCTCATGCGGAGACTTAATCGAGTTCGCATCTGTTGCCCTTCATCCTGTCACTGGTATCACTGAGCAGGGCCTGGCTGCATCCTCCTGACACCCACCCCTCAGATATTTATGGACATTGATCAGGTTCCCTCTCAGCCTTCTTTACTTTCACCAGGCTAACCAGCCCCAGGGCTCTCAGCCTTTGCTCCTTACAGAGCTGCTCCTGGTCCTTCACCATCCTCTGTTGGATCCTTCATAGTCTCTGTTGGACTCTCTCCATCAGCTCCCTGTCCCTCTTGAACAGGGGAGCCCAGAACGAGACATGGTATTCAGGTGTGGTTTAAGCAGGGCAGAGTAGAGGGGCAGGAGAACTTCCCTTGCCCTGCTGGCCACACTCCTGTTAACAGCACCCCAGGACCTATTGGCCTTCTCAGCCAGGAGAGCACATTGCTGCCTCCTTGGCAATTTGTCCCCCAGCACTGCCCCCCAGGGTCTTCTCACAGGGCTGTTTCCTAGGAGGTCCTCCCTCACCTGTCTTTGTCTAAGGGATTGTTCTTCCCCAATGTAGGACTCTGTAGCTGTCCTTGTTGAACCTGATGAGGTTCCTTTCCCCCAGCTCTGCAGCCTGCCCAGGTCTCTCTGGATGCAACACAGCCTGATGGGCTGTCAGCCACAACTTTCATTTCGGTACCACCAGCAAACTGCCTGAGGGTCCATTCTGTCTCTTCATGCAGTTCGTTGATCAGGCAGCTTGTTTCTGAACATTCCACGAGGAGCTTGCCTGTTCCTTTCTCCTGGGTGTAAGCAGTGAGCAGGTGCAGCTAACTGCTGGCTCATCTTGTCTCATTGAGCAGTCCCTACCCTCCACAATAACAGGGAATACATTTGGGGAGCTGTGCTGGAGAGCTCTCTGGAGCAGGACCTGGTAGTGCTGGGGCACGAGTACTGCATGGGTACCAATGTGCCCTGCTGGCCAAGAAGGCCCATGGGGTCCTGAGGGGTATTCAGAAGAGTATTGGCAGCAGATCCAGGCAGGTTCTCCTGACCCTCTGCTCTGCCCTCCTCAAGCCACACCTGGAATAGTGCATCCAGTTCGGGGCTCCCCAGGTCAGCAGGGACAGGGAGCTGCTGGAGAGAGTCCAAGGGAGGGCTGCAAGGATGCTGCAGGGCCTGGAGCACTGCCTGAGGAGGAGAGGCTGAGAGCCCTGGGGCTGCTGAGTGTGGAGAGGAGAAGGCTGAGANTGTGGAGTCTCCTTCTCTGGAGCCTTTCCAGCCCTGTCTGGATGTGTTCCTGTGTGACCTGAAGACCTCCTCTGGTCTTGTTCTGACAGGGGTGGACTGGAAGTTCTCCAGAGGTCACTTCCAGCCCCTTACACCCTGTGATCTGTGCTCTGTGATCCTGTCAGGGTTGTATTTTCAGTGGTAATGCAGTGAGGCCTGTGCTGGATCAATGGGACTCTTTACACTCAAGTTCTGTGTCTCCTTTCTAAAGACTCACTTTAAATGAACCCCTAGGTGGGATACAGAGCACAGGGTGAAAACTCTGCTGGAAGCTGGCAGAAAGCTGCAATTCCTATCTTCAGGATACTCCAAGACTCCAAAACTGTATTTTACCCTAACCTGAGTTACAAAGTAGGTTAGAAAAGTCCCCTAAACATCTTCTTGTGGCACTGCCAACCCAGTCTAGCTGCGAGGCAGGGAGGGTGAAGAAGATGATTGCTGAGGCCCCTTCCAGTCCAAGCCACTCCAGACTCCTGTGACACTTGATCATGCAGCTTTGGCTGCTTTAGCCAAACCTGCTTGAGCTGTGTCAGCTCTTATCCAGCAGATTATCCATGGTCTATTCCCCATGGTGGCAGTGAAGGTGGACACCATGAGGGTCACCAAGGACAAGTGCAGAGACCTGCACCTGGGGAGAAATAATCCCAGGCATCAGTACAGAGCAGGAGTGGTCCTGCAGGAAAGCAGCTTCCCTTCCAGACCCTAACATCCTCTGATCTGTGATCCTGTGTGAGGTAGCCTTACTCCTGCTACATTGCAACAGCCCTTCCTTCCTTGCAGGACAGTAACAGCCACATGCCCTCTGCTGTCTAAACTGACACTAAAGGTCAGCAGGGTGCAGGTCAGTAGCCAGCAAGAAAGGGGACATGGACATCATCTCAATTCCTAGTTGGTTCTCACTCTCCCCAAGACATCTGTTATGGGTTTGAGTTAGCAGCTCCTACACCCCCCATTAGGTTCTGCTCAACTTCAATAAGTGATGGGATTAAGGCAGAGGGATCCATTCTTGCTGCTCTTGCAGAGGGACAGGGATGTTGAAAAGCAGACTCCACAGCCATCCCTCCCTGCATGCAGAGGGCTGTGCAGATGGGGACATGCTGGCTAAATTCATTCCAGCTCTGATGGTGCAGGATGCAGAGTTAATGCCATTCTGGGGGTGGATCAGAAGGACTGTGGTTAGTAGGTCAAGAGAGGTTCTCCTGCCCCTCTACTCTGCCCTGCTGAGGCTGCATCTGGAGTACTGTGTCCAGTTCTAGGCCCTCCAGTTCAAGAGGGACATAGAACTGGTTGAAAGAGTCCAGCACAGAGCCACAAAGATAATGAAGGGAATGGAACAGCTCTGTTAGGAGGAGAGCTTGAGGGAGCTGGGGCTTGGAGCTTGGAGGAGACTGAGAGGCGACCTCATCAATCTATATAAATATATAAAGGTGAGTACCAGGAGGCTGGAGCCAGGCTCTGCTGGGTGATGCCCAGTGACAGCACAAGGGGCAATGTGTGAAAGTTGAGGCACAGGAAGTTTCATTTAGACATGAGGAGGAATTTTTTTCCCTGTGAGGATGACAAAACACTGGAACAGGCTGCCCAGTAGGGTTATGGAATCTTCCTCTCTGGAGATATTCCAAACCTGCCTGAATGTCTTCCTGTGTGATCTGGTATAGGAGATCTTGCTCTGGCAGGGAAGTTGGACTGGGTGAGCTTTGGAGATTCTGTGACTCTGTGCAGGTTGCAGGGTGCAGGATGCCTCTCCACTGTGCATGTCTGAAGTGTTTCTGATGCCTGCCTGCATCAGGAGACACCCAGGGCAGTCAGATGTTTCTATCAGAGAAGCAGTGGAAAAACAACCACCAGCAGCCCAGCAAGCATTGATTTGCTCCTAATGAAGCCCAGGACTTGTCACATGGTGGTTTCCATGCAAGGCAGGTGATCCCACACACTGCAGCTGTCCACTGGCTGCTGGAGTATGAGAGCCATGCCCTGGGAGCAGCAGGACAGCTTGGCAGGGAGAGCCTGAGCCCAAGGCAGGGCTTGGCTGTTGCCAAGCTGAAGTAAGAGTTAGTGTAAAAATGGACAGGATTTTATCCAGGCTAGACTTGGTCACCCTGTCCTTATATGTGCTCATCTTCACTTTCAGGAGCACTGTCCAAGGGACACCTTAGTATGGAGGTCTCCAAAGTCTCATCTGGACTCCTGGGTTCTGGAGGCCAAGCTGCCCTCCACACTGCATGGCGCAGCTGGGCCTGGTGCTTCCATCCTTCTCTGCCACACCGCAGCCCCAAGCAACAGGAGCTGTGTGTTGAAGGACAGCTCTGTTCTGCTCCCAGAGGTAGGCTTACAACTGAGTTTGGACCTGTAGGAACCTGTTGTAGCCTTCTGTCCCTTCTCCTCTGGGTCATTCTCATGCCCACTCTTTCCTGCCCTAAAGCAAGTGCTGCCCTGTTCCCCTTGAAGTGCCACTGATACCTTTGGCCCATTCTGTTTGCCTGGAGCTGGAAGAGTAGATCAGAGCTCTGTCATGCACAGCCTGAGCATCTCCTGCTCACCACAGGTGGACTCTGGCACCTGAACTTTGTCCCTTTCCTCAGCAGAGGCTTACCTCAGCCTTTGACATCTGTCTTTGAGGGGAACTGATCTCAGTGTTAAAATGCAAGGCCAAGCCTCTGCGTTCAGGAGCCAGCCCTGGGAAAATCAGGTTGATGACAGCTGCTAATTTGTTATTATTAACTCAGGTAGTAAATTTCTCCTAACTATGGGTTCCAGTGTCATTATGCTATAATCCAACTGCCATTGCCAGCTGCCCAGCTGGCACTTCATGTGTCTGAGGTGTGAACGCTGCTGCTGGCAGAATAAGTCATGGGCAACAGGAGAGGGAACTACCTAGCCAACTTCAAACCTCATCCACACAGTTCTGAGGAGAAACTGGGGCACTGCTGAACCAGTAGAGAGAGGGAGGCTCTAGGTCTGAGTGGTTGTGTCTGAGTGCAGTGAAGGGAGGCTTTTATTCCTGGAGACAAAGACAAGAGGGATCCTCACAGAATCACAGAATGAACCAGGCTGGAAAAGACCTCTGAGATCATTGAGTCCAACCTACTTAACTAACCCCTGGCACTCAGTGCCTCATGCAGCCTCCTTTTAAACACCTTCAGACACGGTGACTCCACCACCTCCCCAGGCAGCCCATTCCAATCACTGTTGCTGTGAAGAACTTCTTCCTAACATCCAGCCTGAACCTGCCCTGGCACAGCTTGAGGCTGTGTCCTCTTGTTCTGTCCCTGGGTGCCTGGTATCAGAGTCCAACCCCACCTGGCTACAACCTCCCTTCAGGTAGATGTAGAGAGTGACGAAATCTGCCCTGAGCCTCCTCTTCTCCAGGTTCAACACCTCAGTCTTCAGAACTGCCTCAGAGTACAGAGAGGGAATAAAGTTGACCAGAATGCAGATGCCAGTTCAGCAGAGGATGTGTCCCAGTGCCCCCTGCATGGCTGAAGGCACCATGGAAGAGCAGAGGCAGGACCTACCCAAGCACCTTCTTTCCTCTGAGTTTCACCAGAGGTCCCATGCTGATGGGCTGGGGGCACCCACTCATGTTTGCCTTTCTGAGCTCTTCAAGCACAGACCTCTGGGCATTGAGCTTTGCCAGCACAGTCTGCACACACTGGCCAGAGCTGCCTGGAGGGGCACATCTCCATGCACACAGGGCAGAAGCCACCTCAGAGCTCCATAGAATGGGCAGAGCTTACCTGGTGCCTACCAGAGGGTGGCAGAGTATGGGCAGAGCCCCTTCCATAGTAAACAAGGCACCAGTTGGCCTGCTTCCAGCAGGAGCCCTCCCGCTTCCATGGCCAGTTGTTCAGGAGGGAATCTATCAGCCTGGAGCTATTTATCTTCACCTCACTCATCCCAGCACATTCTGTTGTTGAGTAGGGAAATTTAAGAGTTCAGAGGTGGCCATAATTCAATCTCAGGCAGGGTCCCTGATCGCCTCAAGGCACAGAGCTCTCCCATCAGTCTGCAGCAGACCAGCAGTAGTTGCACCACATCAGGAAGCGTTTCTGGAGCTCTGCCACCAGTCCCTGGGACTGAGAGGAAGGAAACACAGGTGGTAGATATTCAGGCTAGCCTGTTAACTGGGAACAAGCTACAGCAGTCCAGTGCAGACACATCTGGACTACCTCACCTGGGTGATTCAGCTTCCAAAGCACTGCGCTGGAGATGCTCAGGTTTATGAGTCATCAAAACCTATGTTAAGACTAACACAGCTGAGGAAGGAGCAGGAGAGGAGGACTTGCTGAGATCTTAAGGCAGAGATGTGCTCCCTCAGCCCAGTGACTCCCATAATGCTCCGTGAATAACCTGCAAGGAGGTGGCCAAGCAGACCAATGGCATCCTGGCTGGTGTTAGCAAGAGGGTGGGCAGCAGGGACAGGAGCGGATTATGTCCCTGTGCTCAGCACTGCTGAGGCCAACCCTCTCTAGTTGTATTCTCAGCTCTGGGCCTCTCACTGCAGGAAGGACCTTGAAGGGCTGCAGCCTGTCCAGAGCAGGGCAGAGAGGCTGGAGAAGGGCCTGGAGCAGCTGGGTGTGAGGAGGGGCTGAGGGAGCTGGGGATGTTGAGGCTGCAGAAGAGGAGGCTGAGGGCAGAACTCCTTGCTCTCTGCAGCTGCCTGCAGGGAGTGGGCAGTGAGGAGGGGGTAGCCTCTGCTGCTTGGTGGCAAGGCACAGGAGCAGAGGCAATGGTTCCAAGCTGCCCCAGGGGAGGCTCAGGCTGCATCTCAGGAACTCTTTGTGCCCTGGAAGGGTTCTCAAAGCTTGGCACAGGCTGCCCATGGCAGTGCTGCAGTCCCCATCTCTGGAGGGCTTCCAGCAGCTGTGGCCCTGGTGCTGGGGGGCAGGGTTCAGTGATGCCCCTGCAGTGCTGGGTGCAGGGTTGGGTTGGCTGAGCTGGGAGGACTCCTCCAAAGGGGTGTTTTCTGTGATGCTCTGTGGTATTCTGGATGTAGAAGTCTAAGGGAAGTTATCATGGAGGATGGATTTCCTTTGTTCCCCAAATCCACTCCACAGCTCCAACATTTCACCCAGCATGGTTAGGGTGGGGGAGGACAATGTTCACAGAGGCTCTGAACCTTCCTCGGAGGGTTCCAGGCAATCAAGAAATTATTTCTAATTTCAAAATATGATCTCCCTTGGAGTTCCCATGTATCCTTGACTTTCTCTGCTTCCAGCACTCCACTGTCTCTTGAACTCTTTCTGGTAGCTTGGTTGTAAGCCCCCAGCTAGCAGAACTCTCCCTCTAGAGGGCCCTGCAGCTTGTGCCCACTTTTCAGGTTTTCTAAATAGGCTCAAGTCCTGAGCACACATTTCTAGAACTGGGGACCGTGGTGGAGGATGCTCTGCACTTGTTGCAGGTGGTCAGCAGGCAGATTTCTTTCTTTTCAGTAAGAGCTCACCTGTGGAGGTCCGTAGAAGTCCATCAGCAAAGGATGCCTGCCAGCCTAAGACCACCATTGCCTTTAAACCATGTCCCCAAGTGCCACGGGAACACATTCCTTGAACACTTCCAAGGATGGTGACTCCACTACCTCCTTGGGCAAATGTGAGGACGGAGGAAAACTAACATTAACTTGGATGTAGCCGCTTGGATTTGCCACATTCACCTCCAAATGAGGGAAAAGGAAGCCAAAACCCCTCAAAAAGAAAGAAGAAATGAGCCTGATTCTAAGAGGGACCTGAAGGGGCCTGCAAAGGGGCTGGGAAGGGCCTTTGATCAGGGGCTGGTGGTGATAGAATGAGGGACAATGGGTTTGGGCTGGGGGAGGGCAGATTGAGAGTAGAGACGAGGAAGAAATTCTTTATGGGGAGGGTGGGGAGACACTGGCACAGGTTGCCCAGGGAATTTGTGGATCACAGCCTCCCTGGAGGCTGCCTCCAGGCCAGGCCGGATGAGGCCTTAACCACCCTGGGCTGGTGGGAGGTGTCCCTGCCTGAGCTGGTTTAAGGCTAACTGGAATATTTTAATAGAGAAAACTATATTACAGACTGTGAAAGGAAACAATGGTGATGTCTACTTCACTCATAGGCTTGCTGAGATGTTTAGGAATAAGGACTAAAAACAAAAGATAAGTCAGTGTCTCGAGCTGGCAGTGAGTATCACGGGACAGAGTGTCTCGGTCTAGCAGCTCTGGCTTCTCCACTCTGCTGAGTAACCTCACTAACCATTTTCCTTCTAATCCCCCCTGGCCGATCCTCAAAATTCTCCTTGCACATAAGGCAAAGCTTGGGGTAAGGTATAGGGGTGGGGAGAAGGTGGAAGGGTGGTTGGGAGCCCCTCCTGGGGTCTTTGATTTCTGGGAGGAGGTGTGTTTCTGTATTACCTTTAACTTGTACATTTCTGTAAATATTCCTGTATATAGTGTATATATCTGCTTGTATATTATGCTAAGCTGTAAATAGAGCTTCAGTCCTTAACTTCCAGACGACTGAGTTCTAGTCTGGGTCATATTACAAAGTGTGGGGGGGGTGGGGAACTCCCAAACTGTCACACTGCCCATGGCAGAGGCTTGGAGAGGAATGATCTCTTGGGTCCCTTCCAAGACAACCCAGTCTATACAGCTGTGAATCATGCAGGTTCAGAGCACTTCTGAGATCTGGGCAAGGTTATTTAAGACCAATCAATAAATAGGCTCCCCAGAAGTCCTTATTTTCCCTCCAGCAATGCTCCACAATGCCAACTGAGGAACTGGTTCTGAATATTCATGCAGAAGCACAGATCAGCTGCTCCTCTCCTCTTAACCTCACTCCTTTTCCTATCTTTACCCACCCCTGCCTGTGCTTCCTCTTGGAGAGACACTCTCTGTGGAGAGCTTGCTGAGATGCCTTCGTGCTGGAGGTTTGGCTCAGGCATCTGAGGGGTGGAAGCAGGGCCAAGAGGTGTAGGCACAGAAGGTAAACTGCTGACTTGGTTCAGTACAAACTGCAAGACCATGGTTTTGCTCACAAGGAGGTGAAGGTGATGTGGACAAAGGGCTGCAGCCCTGCAGCAGCTGATGAGGCTCAGCACAGGGTGGGTGTTTGACTCTTCTAGGGTGCTCCCAGCCAGGGCTGTCTGGATCCAGACAGGATGAAAATTCCCTTCTTTCCAGGACAGAGAAGGCAGCAGCTCTCCTATTGGCTGCTGTGGCCTCCTACAGCTGTGACATTCCTGCAGCTCAACCCCAGCACAGTGACTGCAAGGCCTACACAAGAGGTCCCCTGGCCCCTTGAGACCTTGAGGAGCTGCCTCCTGCCCTTCCTGCTCCCCAGCAGCCCACCTGTCTTCAGTATAGGACTGTACCATCACGCGGCAGGCTCTGTACAGATCAAACAGGACAGCCCCTGCCTGAACTCTGCTCATCACCACTCAACGGCCTTCTGCCCACCACCACCCCTCCAGAAACAAGCCTGCCCATCACACTGCCCACCAACAAACATCCAAAAGGTTCCTAACATTTCCTCCTGCCATGCAATCTTTAACTTGGCTTCCGAAGTCTTGACTTTACTCCTGGTCCACCCTTCTCACGCCCTGCCCTTTGACCTGGCATTGTTGCTGGGTTCCTTCACACTGTTGTCTTTGGTGGACTTGTCTGGTAGACCAATGTTGGCTGCTTGTGTTTTAGACTCAGTGTTGGGCCTTGTCCTGCCCACTTGCTGAAGCATGCTGAGGCTTAAACCCCCTTGTCCCAGAAGGCCTGATTCTGGCTTCCCATCACTACTGCTATCTTGTTTTGGCCTCTGGCCACTGCTCCCCATGAGGCAGCTGCGTGCTGGTGTAGGTACATGGGTACATCTTAAAGTCTCTGTGCCCAGTTGGCTTCTGTTAAAGGCTGAAGCTGCTACAAGCACTGACAAGAAGCAGTGGTTCCCCAGCTCTAAGCCTTCCTCCCAGGGAGGGATGTCCTGTCCTCCAGCTCCCTTTGTTGAATATGCAGAGGCAGCAGACAGACAGCTTCTCTCCAGCTATTAACATATTTCTACCAACAATGTTTCTGGAGGTGCTTGTTACAGAGACATGAAATATTTATGAGCTGAGAGGTACTTGAGATCTCCCTTGAAAGCCACGTTCAAGGCAAGTGACACTGGCATTGCAGAGAAAGGCTCCTCAGCTGATAAAAGAGGTCCTAACACAGCTGGGTCTGTCCACCTGCAGGCTGTTTCATGGAATCATAGAACCGCAGAATGGTTTGGGTTGG
>VWYK01017816.1:0-10516 GCA_013399775.1 Semnornis frantzii | reverse complement strand
TCCCTTCCAACATAAACCATTCACCACCAAAATCTCAGCAGTTTGTCAGTAGAATTTCCTTTAAGAGGGAACTACCCGAAGGTAGACAGCACTGATCAGTTTCTCTTGTTATTAGGCCATTTAGCTATTGTTTTTCTCAGTCACACTGGGGTTTATTACTGTTTATACACTTTCCCAGAAATGTAGCAAATCATGTGAAACTTGTAATAAAACAGAAGCCTGCAAGCAACCTTAGAAATCATTTGGAAGGCAGGAAAAATAGAATTTGTTTCTTTCACACTTCAAATAGGCACAACCAGGCAATGTAAACCACAGATACTTTTCCTACCTATTACATTCTAACATGCACAGATTCAATAAGCTCTGGAGTAAGGAGTAGCTAGTTTGGGCCAGCTTTGGTGAATATTCATGAGGTGGGATTGCTGGCAGTGAGTTCCAAAGTAAAGAGGCAGGCAGGAGGGGATTGTGGTTGGGTGTAGTGCCCGGGGGATGGTATGAGAAATCCAAGGTGAGAGGAATCACATGGAGGCATAAATAATAATGATAATGATAATGATAATAATATTGCTATTGTTAGTATTATTTCTGTCTTTTAAAAGCTATGATTGCTGTTTGTAATTGCTATTTGTATTGATATTTATATGACTATTTGTAAGCACTTGCAATAGACCAAAATACTCAGGTAGGCTACATAAATGCATTACCAAAGATAGAAATAACAGATGCAACACTTTCTCAGGAAAAAAAAAAATAAGGGAAAAAGTAATATTACTGCTTGGTTACACTTGGTTTGGCTGCACAAGTTAGAGCTGTGGCTGTTCTTACTTCCTAATGGAATATTTCTTTTCTCTGTCTCTGTGCCCAGGTTTTTATAGGTTGAACTAATTAACTTTACTGCCTCTGTGCCTCGTAGCTGCTGACGACTAAAAGAAAAGCTGGGAAGTTCCTTACCTTGATTATACTGCACATCTGGATGTGTTTTGATATTCTGGTCCACAATTTTTTTGTCTTTATCAGAGAATTTTTAGTTTTGTGACACCTCCTTTAACAAATCAGGTGTTCAGGAGAACCTGGGCTTAGGTTAAATCTCTCACATCTGGGACACAACCTGAATAATTTTCCTCCCATTTCCAGCTTGGAGTAACTCGTTATGAAGTTATCAATAGCTCATATTTTTTCCCTTCTTTCTGAATGATGACACAATGAATGACCAGAGCCTGCTCTTTGTGTCAATTAGTAGTAGCAGCTTTACAATGACCAGTCCTCGACAGAGAGGTAAAAAGGCAGAGTGAAAAACGGCACAGTGTGAAAATGTCACCCTTCTTCGTGCAGCCTTTGTGCTCCTGCAGCAGAGGGGTGTCTGTGTGGTTACAAAGCACAAATCTCAACTCCAGTAAAAGCTCAAATTTACAGCAAATTGCAGGCAGTTCAGTAAAAGGAAAGGGCCAAACTAATGTGTGTTTAGCTTCAGTACCAAGTGGTACAGGTTGATGCCACGCTTGCTGTGCCATCTGTCCAGCCCTGTGGTCTGCAGCAAATGCAGCTGCTCACCCCAGCCAGCAACCCTAACAGGGTGAGAACACAAAAGCAGAACTGACGCAAGTGGGAAACTACAGCATTTCTCATATGACCTTTCTCATGAGGTGAAGGAAGCAGCACAGTTATTTACATAGGTACACTGCCAGAGAATGCCCTGAATGGGGAGCCCTGGAAAGCTCCTAGCAAAGGCCAGTGCTCCATGTTGCAGAACAGACCTTATCTCCCTTTTCTCCTCCTGGTTTCCACCTGTTCTTAAATATGTTTTGATCTCCATTCCTGGTGCAGCTGCAAGTGGAAATTGAGAAAAGATTTTTCTTTTCTATGGCAGGGGTTTGGAACTAGAGATGGTCTTTGAGGTCCCTTCCAACCTTACCATTCTAGGATTCTCTGATGCTATGATTGCTCACCATTACTTATAGGAAGTTTTAATAAGAGGCAAACAAAAAAAAATACCTTACTGTAGCTAGAGATTTATTAACAGGGGTTTTGCTTCCTTTAAATAAATTCTAAAAATATATATGAGAAGTAAAGCCAGTCTTAGAAAATGAACTTGGGCTTTTACTACAAATGAAAAGAAAGATCCCAAGTTGGAAGAACAATACTGGCATTGCCATTAGGGTACCTGAGCACATACAGCAACATAGCACTGAGGTCTCTCAGGCAGCTGGAATCAGTTTGCTCATGTCTGTGGCATTCAGAACTGCATGAGTTAATGCTGCTTATTTGCTTCATTCATGTAGACATACCAAGTAAGTGAGATGTGGTGAGGAGGAAGCAGTGCTGGTTTCTTTTAACTTACATAGTTTGCAGAGGGAAGGCGTTGCTGATTTTTTGGTTGCTGTCTGTGCCTGTATGAGTTGTGTATTCCTCACTGATATTTAAATATATGCTATTAGAAATAAGTCAAAGGAGGTCATAGGACCACAGGATCAGAGGACGTTGGGGTGGTAAAGGACCCAAAGAAATCATCCAATCCAGCCCCCCTGCCACAGCAGGACCAGACAATCTAGCTCAGGGCACACAGGAACACATCCAGACAGGTCTTGAAAGGCTCCAGAGAAGGAGACTCCACAACCTCTCTGGGCAGCCTGTGCCAGTGCTCTGGGACCCTTCCAGTCAAGAAGTTCCCCTTGTGTTGAGCTGGAACCTCCTGTGCTGCAGCTTCCATCCATTGCTCCTTGTCCTATCCCAGGGAGCAGAGCCTGTCATTCGTCCATCCATGTCCTCCCCTCCTGACCCCCAGCCCTCAGATATTTATAAACATTTCTTAAATCCCCTCCCAGTCTTTTCCAGACTAATCAGCCCCAGGTCCCTCAGCCTCTCCTCACCAGGCAGTGCTCCAGTCCCCTCATCATTCTCATAGCCCTCTGTTGGACTCTTCAGCAGATCTCTCTCCCTCTTAAACTGCGGAGCCCCAAACTGAAGGCAGTACTCACTATGAAGTCTCACCAAGGTAGAGTAGAGGCAGAAGAGAACCTCCCTTGACCTGCTGGCCACACTCTTCTTAATGCACTCCAGGATCCCATTGCCCTTCTTGCCCACCAGGGCATATTGCTGCCCCATGGAAAACTTGCCCATGATATATTTGAGTTATTCACAGCTTGAAAAAAACCCACATTGTGTTCAGTAAGTTAACTATGATTTTTGGGAAGTCTACAAAATGTTTACACATATGGAAGGCTAGTGGGAAAATTTCCCATCAATTGTTGCTGCAATTGCCATAATATAGGGGGGAAAAAAAGAAAGGAAAAATATTTACTAATTTTATTTTTCTATTCCAGTCTCTGTAATCTGCAGTGAACCATGCACTGAATTTCTGCTTCTGGTGGTGTAATATTCCCTCTTCCATTATAATATGCTTTACAAAAAGCATAATACAAATAACATGATAAGAAACATTTACTCACAATTCTGCTCAGTTTTTTCCTTTCCTATTCAGGATACTAAAACACAGACAGCTAAATAATGTATCATATTTCTGAGATGATAATAAGGGATGGAAGAAGGTTTGGAGGGGAGGGAAGGGCAAAGCCCTGTCCATTTAGATAGTTTAAATTACATCTTAATGGGCTAACTCCATGCTAACCTAATTTTATGTTCTTTATTCTCAGCTCTGTATCACTGATGCTACTCCCATGTGAATTCTCTTGCCATTCAGTATTCAGAAAGTGCTTCTCTGCTTTATCTTTCAGGGACTAAATAACATTTGTAACCTCTCCATAAGAAGCTGACCTCCACTGACTGCTGATTCCTTCTTCCCCATATAACTACTAGATAGTGAAAGAGGCATAAAGAGCATGAAAAGCAATACTCTAGCTACAGGGCTGCAGTGTTTGCTGGGCTGCCAGGCAGCTCTGGGAATCATCTTAACGCTGAATCCCTTAAAAGTCAACTGACCAAAAGTACTAAGGAAGAAACTTTGAAGAACATCATGTAAACTTGTCCTTGCACAGGCATCCAGGACTCAGAGACATGCTTAATGACAGATGTCTAAATCAATGTATTTCAAGTAACAGTCATGGGTCTAGCATTGTTTCTAGCCCTTCTTCCCCCAGAAACAAGCCACATAGTTTTATGATCACATCTTGACCTGAAGTTTCCCATTAAGCTGCTGGCAGGTGAGAAGTGGTTATTTCCTTGCTGGGTATTGTAGCTCTCCTGAAAAGTAGGATGAGTTTGTCTCATGTGGGTCAAATTTGTTCCCAGTGTAACCTCATTGAGATCAAAAGGTTTACATGAGAAGTGCAGTGTTTGCTGTACGAGTTTTATATTGGTCAGGTATTGCTTTTTGCCTTCACTGGGGAGGATTTCTGAGATTCATTAACCTTTCAGATTAGTCTTATGCCATTTGTCTCGGAGGTTGATTTAATTTAATATTCTCTACAGCAAACACAGCAATAGTTCAATTTGAACAAAACCTAAGGTCATCCTACATCGAATCACTTACAGGTGGTCAATAGAAAGCAGTGTAAAACAGAAAAGGAAATCCAGCAAGATGAAATCTCCCCTGAATACTCCAGAGGGGGACCAATTAGAGCAAGTCAACATGATAGAGATGAAAGCATTGAGAGTGATTCAACTAGTTGTTGAGCCACTTTTATACACTTTTTTAACCTTATAATGGCCTTTCAGTATCTGAAGGGGGCTCCAGGAAGGCTGGGGAGGGACTATTGACAAGGTCTTGCAATGACAGGACAAGGGGCAATGGGTTTGAAGTGGCAGAGGGGAGATTGAAAGTGGATGTTAGGAGGAAGTTGTTTGCAGTGAGGGTGGTGAGGCACTGGCACAGGTTGCCCAGGGAGGTTGTGGCTGCTCCCTCCCTGGAGGTGTTCAGGGCCAGGTTGGAGGAGACCTTGAGTGACCTGTGCTAGTGGGAGGTGTCCCTGCTTATGGCAGGGGGTTGGAACTGGATGATCCTTGAGGTCCCTTCCAATCTTACCATTCTATGATTTTATACCAACATAGTGAAATGCCTTAGTGTAGCTGTACCCTGAGCTAACAGATTCATCACAATTTGACGACAGACTTTAGCCTTCACAAGGATATCTAGCTGAAAATATTTTCCATGAAGCTTGGAAGAAATATTCAAATAATGTATTTATTTCCATAAAGCATGCTCCCATAAAATCTGAATAAATTTGAGAGGGTTTTTTTTGGACACAGGAAGCAATCCAAAAACTCTTTGGGTTTTTCATTATGCATGTAAATACAGGTGGTTTACATTCCAGAGTTGCAATAAAGTTTTTCTCAAGGTACATGATAAAGATTCCAGAATAGAACCCCTGACTTAGAAATGTAACAGCTGCTCACAGCCAACAGCGAGATGTTAAAATAGTGAGGATTTTATTTTCCTTTTCTCTGCCTTTTTTTTTGGCACAATTTAGCAGGGTCTTCACACAAAACACGATAAGGGATTTTGCTCCTGGGATTGAAAAACAGTGTCAGAAATGAAAAGCATTCTTGTAATTGACTAACAGCTTCGTGTGAGCCTTAGTGTTTGGCTGAAGGCTGAGGCCTGAGCTGCTGCTGGATGTTAAATAAGGTATACACTTTGGATTTGGTTTTCCTTTTAGCTACAGTGATGGACGTAATGCAGTAAGTGCCTTCTGTTGTACCGTTCATGACCTCAATGGAAAATGGGCTTCTGCTGTCAGCTTCTTGTCCTGTTACAGATTTGAATTTTACTCCAACATTACTTCCAGTCTAGTTGCATTTGACCTGGCACTCTTGCTGTGCTAGTGTCAGTCAGCATATCTGGAGGCCTATGTAGCAGTGAGTATTTATAGAGTAGGTATAATTGCTTGCTAAGCCCCAGATGCTTCAGCTTTATGAAGTTCCTTATTTTCATTAAAATGCACATTTCTTTCCACTTCCTGTGGGTGCAACACAGACAAGGTATTTATAGACCCCAAGTGGAAAATGTCTGCTTTGAAAAATGAAGTTTGGCAAGTTAAAAACTTGCCCTATTTAGTGTAAGTTTAAATTAAAAAGAGCAGCTTGGGGTCAGGTGGGAAAAAAAAAAAGGAAAATACTGATACATGTAAATTGCTGATGTCCACATGTCTACACCTTAAAATCCCAGGGCATGTTTGCACAGCTTAGAGAATGTTCTTTTAACTCCCTGCTCCAGTCAGTGGGAATAAAGGCAGTGCTCAGCATGTAAAGTTTGTGTTTGTGCCATAAAAACCCAAAGTATCTGGCCCTGTTTTCTTGTTTTTGCATTACTGGCTAAGATTTTCTTCAGTGTGAGAGGATATTTGGAATTTTAGGATGAAAACTCTTCTCTGGTAGTCAATTAACAGCTGAAATCATGCATAAACTAGACCTGCAACAGTTTGAGGCAGAGTTAAATTGATCCAAGATCAGGATATTCTATACACAATGAAGTTAAAGTATGACTTTCCTATCTATAAAGTGATGGCTGAAGCAAGATCTAATAGCAGTGCTTTCAGGCTTGGTGCTGCACGGTTCTAAGTACATCTTTAAGGATGATCAACAACCTCAACTTAGGTCTTGTGTGCCAATGGGAGTTGAAGACATAAAGCATTTTGCATCCCAGCTTTGCTGCATTCATATCTATTACTCTCCCAGCTTGAGAAAAGAGCCTGTGTAAGCTACAGCACAGGGCAGTGTGTACACCAACCTCAGCTCTTGCCTGCTGCCCACAGAGGTGGTAGAAACCCTTTCCCTGGAGACATTCAAGGTCAGGCTGTTTGGGGCTCTGAGCAACCTGATTTAGTTAGAGATGTCTGCTTGGTGCAGAGATTGGACTAGGTGACCTTTAAAACCCCCTTGCAACCTAAAGCATTTCTTTGATTCTACAATTCTGTGACTCCCAACTATTATTATGTAATGGATCAAACCCATGTGTCACCAACAGGCAACAGTTTTGATTCTACATGCAGCCTTCCCCCTTGTGCTCAGACTACAGCACACCAACAAGCTCTAAACCATCAGGACACCCACCATTGCCCTGGTGAGACCTCATCTTGAGTACTGCCTTCAGTTTTGGGCTCCCCAGCTTAAGAGGGACAGGGATCTGCTGGAGAGGGTCCAATGGAAGGCTGTGAGGATGATGAGGGGACTGGAGCACTGCCTGCTGAGGAGGGGCTGAGGGACCTGGGGCTGCTTAGTCTGGAGAAGACTGAGAGGGGATCTAATAAATGTTTATAAATATCTGAGGGCTGAGGGTTGGGGTTGTCGGGGTGGGGATGGGACGGGATGGGGGGACACAGGCTCTGCTCGCTGCTCCCCGGGATAGGACAAGGAGCAATGGATGGAAGCTGCAGCACAGGAGGTTCCAGCTCAACACAAGGGGGAACTTCTTGACTGTAAGGGTCCCAGAGCACTGGCACAGGCTGCCCAGAGAGGCTGTGGAGTCTCCTTCTCTGGAGCCTTTCAAGACCTGTCTGGATGTGTTCCTGTGTGCCCTGAGCTGGATTGTCTGGGCCTGCTCTGGCAGGGGGTGGACTGGATGATCTCTTTGGGTCCTTTCCCCCCAGTGACATCCTGTGAGCCTGTGATTGGAAATCTGAAGGCTCATATCCATTTCCAGTCAAGATAATTTGAAAAAAGGAAATTATCTGGAGAATTTTACTATTCAGGATTCTATTTCATATAACAACTGAAGCAGTACTCCTGCTGGGATCCTTTCTTCACATAGACCTGTAACTTCCCTGGTATTCACATCCCTGAGTCTCCACATCTTTCCCTTCAAAATAAATCTTCCTTCCTGTGACTGAAGCTGCAGTGAAAGACACTCCCAAATAGCATTGGTGTCTTGGTGCTCAGATGGAAATTTTTAATTATTGAAGAGTCTGAATGAATTACTCCTGGGTTTCTCAGAGGTCATGCCTTTCTTCTTCAGGTTCATACATTTTTTTCTAGTCAGGACTCTGTTTTTATGCTAGTGCAACACTGACCACATCAGCAGCACACAGCAGTGCATGCAGGGCTCTGTGAGCTCTGAATATCAGAGGGACTGCCAGGTGAACAGTTATGGTCCCTCCAATTATATGGCAAAGTGGCTTAGGGCTCCTGTGTTCTACCTCTGGAATTTTTTTTCCTCTGAAATCCCAGACAGAAAGTGGTTGGGTGCACTGCAAGTTGTGTTCTCTGCAACCTGCTGAAATTCTGACTACAGCAGACTTTCAACACTTTCAGCATTTCACTTTCAGCAGGTGAGTTTTCCCACTCAAGTACATTAAATCCAACAAATGCAGCTCTGCAGCATATGGAGAGCAGGATCGAGAGTCCCAGAGCATTCATTTTTGCAAGGAGAAATGTGATATGTCTGGGGCTCACTGTGTGCATGTCCATTTCCCTGCACATCAGACTTCCATCTCTTACAAACTCCAGCAGCAAGCCAGTAGAGTGACTCTTGCCCTGCAGATGGCACAGTAAATGCACTCCAGGTTTTAGCATGGCACTGCTTCTGCAGCAGCCAGAAGTCACAGAATCACAGCACCATGCAGGTTGGCAAAGCCCCTCAGGATCACCAAGTCCAACCTGTAACCCTACTCTATGAGATTCACCTTAAACCATAGCCCTAAGCACCACATCCAAACCACTCTTAAACACAGCCAGGGTGGGTGACTCCACCACCGCCCTGGGCAGCTCATTCCAGTCCCTGACCACACTGTCTGTGAAAAACCTTTTCCTGGGCAACTCATTCCAGTCCCTGACCACTCTGTCTGTGAAAAACTTTTTCCTGGGCAGCTCATTCCAGTCCCTGACCATTCTCTCCATGAAAAAACTTTCCTAATGTCCACTCTAAACCTTCCCAGCCTTAGCTTGAGGCCATTCCCCCTTGTTCTGTCTCCAATTTCCTGTGAGAAGAGACCAGCTCCAGCCTCTCCACAATGTCCCTTCAAGTAGCTGTAGACAGCAATGAGGTCTGCCCCCAATGCGTTCCACTTCTTCCCAGGTCTGTCTGGTCCCATCTCACAAAGGTCATACAGTGCAGCTCAGCAGGTGTGTGGGAGGCACAGAGGAATCTGTTTTGGTTTCAACCATGCCTCCAGCTTGGTTCGGATACCTGGGACATGAAGTGCACCTTGAACATCCTGAACTGGGGATGAAGAGGAGCAACGAGGAACTCTGACCATGACTGTTCAGAGGCTTCTGCATGGCAACATCTCTATGGGACTCTGTAGCTTCCTCAGGTTCTACAGAACTCCTGGCTGGTGCTGTACAGTGCAGGACTGGTCCTGAGGTTTTACTCCTGTCTTTATGAGCAACATTCACACTCTAGTGAAAACAGTGCAAAGCCAGATGAACATCAAAATGCTGCCCTTCACCCTCTAAAACATCTATGAGTGTTGTGAAGGCTTGTAGTGCTACATTTTTAATGTGCATCACATCTGTACAGCTCTAGAATGATCCATCTATATGAACAACAGCTGAAACACCTCACGCAGTACAGCTGCCAAAAGTCTTTATGGGCATCACATTAGTCAACACAGAAGGAACTGGTTATTTTTATAAGGAAAATGACACCAAAGCCTTTCTCAAATAGCTAAAATATTTTTAGCTAATTACATTTTTATAATCACTATGCAGCTGTTTCATGATGAAACAAAACAGAATATTGTATGTGATGAGTGCCCCAGAACTGCCCTTCTGATTTTATTAGCTCCTTTTCATGGACAGATGGATGAGACCTAGCACATGGAGGGAAATAGTTGTGATATCGAATCATAGAATGGTAAGGTGGGAAGGGTCCTCAAGGATCATCCAGTTCCAATCCTCTGCCACAGGCAGGGACACCTCCCACTAGAACAGGTCACTCAAGGCCTCCTCAAACCTGACCTTGAACACCTCCAGGCAGGGAGGAGCCACAACCTCCATGGGTAACCTGTTCCAGTGTCTCACCACTCTCACTGCAAACAACTTCCTTCTAACATCCAGTTTCAGTCTCCCCTCTGACACTTCAAACCCATTGCCCCTTGTCCTGTCATTGCAAGACCTTGTCAATAGTCCCTCCCCAGCTTGCCTGTAGCCCCCTTCAGATCCCAGAAGGCTATTCTAAGGTCTCCTTGAAGCCTTGTCTTGTCCAGGCTGCAGAGCCCATATTCCTGCATGCATCTGACTTGTCATTGGCAGCATCCACAGCTCTGAAATATGTGCAGGTGCAGTAGTGTGGGACCATTCCACAAGGCCATGGCATGGAGGCACCCAAAAGGTGAAGTGAAAGAAGCAGGAAAAGCCATGGTGTTTCATGGAAGTATTGGGACTGGTTTCTCTGGTGCTATCAATCCCAGACCAGTGGGGAGGAACTGGTATCTGACTGCCTGGCTACTTCTACTCTAAGAACACCACTGACACGTGGGGTTGGTGTATGAATGCAGGAATAGCCAAACCTGATGGTGGTGGAATCACCATCCCTGGAGGTGTTCAAAGCGCAGGTAGTCTCAGCACTCTGGGACACAGACTGGTGCATGCGCTGATGTGGAGCTGATGGTTGGACCTGATGATC
>VWYK01017794.1:0-12974 GCA_013399775.1 Semnornis frantzii | reverse complement strand
TTTTTTCTTGAAGTAAATATATTTTAGATTGTATTGCTGTTTCAAGATTTCAGATCCAGCCACTGTTAATGAAACCTGTTTCAGAACTTACTACTTCTGCCAATCTCTTTTGGCCTTTTGTTAATTTGGTTTATAATGTCAAGGGAGGGTTATCTTTTTTCTTTCCATGAGCACTTTTTTCCTATCCTTGAGCACTTGGGGTGCTTAAAAAAGTAATTTTCTGTGACTATACCTAAACACAGTCAGAAATAGATGGGCGAGGTGAAGGGACAGTTAGAAATATAAATCCTTTTCCTGTGCACTTTTGGGTTTGTAACTATGCTCTTGAAGAAGGTGCCAAGAGAATGAAGTATTTAAAACCAAGTTAAAAGGAACTTTAATGTTAACAATCCTTAACAGAAACCTCTCCAAGAGAACTGAGAGGGTTTCTGTTTACTGTCACCTCCCACTGCAATATGCATGCTTGTTTTCTGTGTTTCCTTCCTTTTGATCCCAAGATCTTGGATCCCTACTGCTATGGATAACGTGCAGTAGTGCATGAAGACGACTGACGCTCTTATTTCCAGTTACCTTCACTTCACAGAGTAGTGTCAGCTGGACTGGTTCAGAGGAAGTTTGTGGAATCCATATGTAATGTGACACACGTTAACAGATTCGAGTATCTTCTAGTCATTCAACACTGGACAGTAACAGGAAGGTTGTAAGAAATTGCTGGCTCTGTTCTTGCTAGTTTAGCATAAGGAGTATCAGTCCCAGAGGGAGCTGTGATGGATACAGGGCATGGGACTTGCCTGAGTGCAAGCCCCGTAGAAATTACTTGTATGGCAGGGAACAGCTGCTTAGGGACTTTCTGTGGAATTGTCTGAAAGCTGATTTATGCTACAGAATTGGGAAAGCAGTAAGTTATCTTTTAGAGGTGCTTGTCTCTCTTCCTCACTTGCAGAGAAAGTTGTGATGGCTTCCTTGAGAGAGATGCTAATACTCAAAAACAGCTTAAGACAGATAAGGTGAATTTAACCTTGGGTAACATCACTGCCTCCAAGTTCCATGCTGTTAACAGAGAAAGCCTGGAAGGCTTAGACTTTCAAAGTGGTGCTTCAGATAGTGAAACCTGAAGATGTTTCCTTCATAAATACCTCTCTGTCTAACATTATGATGAAACACGAAGTGCCAAGTGGATGGGAACATTATGAGATCTGTAATCTAGGAAGTAAGCTCCCAAAGTTATTTTATGACCTTAATATTCTAAGTCTTGAGGCACTTTCCCCATGGATAAATATCATCATCCCACCTCAGGTAATAATAAGATACAAATCTCACAGGAGGACAGCACAAAACTGAGAATAAATTCCTCTTACAAGTTGTAGCCAGCTTCCTAAATTGTGTGTCTGTGTAGGTGTTGTACCACACATAACTGTGTGGGAAGACAGTATCTATGAAAACTATCTTCTGAGTGACTCTGTTGTGAGAGCCTGTTTACCTCACAAAAAGGAAACTAGCCATGTTGTTATAGTTCAGATGGAAGGAACCTGTGGTTTTTGTGGACCTTTCAAGAACAGGAGTGTCCTGTTTGAAGATTTGTCTGTCAGTTGAAGGGCATATATGGTTAACCCGATACTGGTCAATATAACCAGACACATGAAACCGGCACAGGGCAGACCATGTCAGACACTTGAGCAGTAAGTAACAAGGCAACATAATGCATGTTAATTTGGCAAGGTATTGAAAAAATAAATTATATCTACTCATTACCATATGCATTATTGAAAACTGTAATTTTACAGGACTGTGCCTGTTACTGACAGCCAACCACATCAATGCTGGTTTCATCCTTCTAGCTTGGAGGGCTGAATTGTCATGGGAGTGCCTTTTCCAAAGAGTTTATAAAATTAATCCACAGAAAAATGATTGAGTCTACTCTATAGGTCTGTACTTGTTACTAATATGTTGAATTTGATCTTTTACGGGGAGGACAGTATGTTTGCCCTAGAGAGTTTTTGGGGTTCAGTGTTTAGTTTGTGGCTTTCATCTGAATTTGCTATGTGGACATGCTGTGAGACAGGAAGCTTGTCCCTTTAGGGACTCTTCTTTTGTGGCCCTCCACATGCTGCATGAAAGATTTGGGGTAAACATTTTACGGAATCACAGAATTAACCAGGTTGGAAAAGACCTCTAGGATCATGGGAGTCCAATCTATGCCTAACCCTTCTAATTAACTAAACCATGGCACGAAGTGCCTCATCCAGCCTCCTTTTAAACACCTCCAGGGATGGTGACTCCCCAGGCAGCCTGTTCCAATGGGCAATCACTCTTTCCGTGAAGAATTTCTTCCTAATGTCCAACCTAAACCTGCCCTGGCACTAAGACTGTGTCCCCTTGTTCTGTCACTGGGTGTCTGGGAGAAGAGACCAACCCTCACCTGGCTACAAAACTTCTTTTGTTGTGAGAAGACTCCAGTTCACCACACTTGAAGCTCAGTGCAGTTGTGCATGGGTTTCTTATATTCACAAAGAGATTTTTTTTAGGGAAAAGGACAGATTGGTTCCAAAACAGCCATTCAGATTTTCAGGAACTGAAAAATCTGCTGTTGTGACTAGTTCCCAAAAACTGAGTAGAAGCTTTCCCAACAAAAAGTGTATTCCTACATACTGAAAATACTTTTCCAGAGTGAGGTGAGTTGTTCCTAGTGTGGTGTTCTGAGTGGGTTGCTTCGGCAAGTTACGAAAGAAAACCCCAAGGAAGAGCCTTGGGGACAATAAAGAGAGAGCAAGTCCGTATCTGGAACATGGCAACTCTTAGTAGCTCCTTCACTCAGCGCTGCTGCCTGGACACCACACAGCTTAATGCTACTAGGGGTTAAAGTTTTGAAATAACACACCTGAATGCTTGTTTAATTTGCCGGAGTTCATAGATTCCAGACAGAAACAGGCTTTGATGGAGTCTGGAAGTAGGTATATTTATTTTAACCTAGTTTGGTTTTCTTTTTCTGTGGTGCCTGACTGAAGAGAGAACCTGACAGGATCCACTGTGCACCACATTGAAAACATGATAGGAAAAAGTCTTTTTTGAGGGGACAAGACTCAGTCTTGCCTTGAGTCTCACTAACTCTGCTTCCCAATCTGTTCAAAGTCAGTGTGAAAATTAGTTATTGCCCTCGGTCCATCAAGTTGCTCAACAAGTGTCTATTGGGTGATGTGCTGTTACACAGAAGAGCAGCTGTAGTGCATGGAGGGAGGCAAAAGGGATTAAACAAGCCTGGAGGCAGAGTTGCTTGTGACTTGAAGTCACAGTCCTTACAAAAGGTGTTTGGGGCAATACTACCTTTCTTCGTTCCTGACAACATTTTTCCTGTTAATTAGATGAAGCTACAGAAAATACTGCACATATGAGCCTGCTCTCTGCATTGTAAATGCCCTACCAGAGATAGTTTTCATTCAATTTTTTCTGACAAAGATATAAAACTCTTTGCTGTAGCAAATGCCTCTGAAATTTGTGGATAACAGCAAGAGCACGGAAGGGCCTGAAAAGCTATCTGTAAACATCAGAAAACAAAGTCATGTTTGTTCGGTCTTTGCCTCACAATTCATCTAATTTTTTGGCCATACGGAAGTTCCTTCTGTAAACTGAAACAGCTGATCAGGTTTCCAAGTCATAATATTCAGCAAATAATACAAAGCGTCAAATGAGACGTTTGTAGTTTTCCTCTCTTCATAATAAATTTTGTTTTCCTTTGCGCTTTCCAAGATTCTCCATCCTTTAAACCGCAGTCTTGCTGTCAGTTGTGGCACCAGTGTAACTTTGCAGATAGTCAATTCTCCATCCTTTAAACCGCAGTCTTGCTGTCAGTTGTGGCACCAGTGTAACTTTGCAGATAGTCAGTGTGCCTTTGGCAAATTCACAACAGCATCTTTAAGAGTAGCGCTATTCAGATTAAACAAAAAGTCTCCCCAGAACTGCAGGTGCTTCTGTGTGGACACACTGACTTACGCTTTTGCTGGAAGAATCATCAGTGTAACAAATAGGCAGCAAGTGTGCTTTTAACAGTTACTATTGCTTCTTTGTCCCCATACCACGTTGATCTGGGGATGTATTGTATATACAATCCCTATTATTTCCAAGTGACGGCAACGCCCCAAGGATGTTTACTTGGGCAGGGGCCTGAGCAGGGTTTTCTCATAATTGTAAATAGCATTTAAAACAATGTAACCCAACTTTTAGCCTGTTCCCATTTTTGAGCATTCAAGTCTACATGACAGACTGATGAGCTCTGCACGTTTGACAGGAAATCCAGGTTAAACCCAGTCTCCTGAACTCAGGCTTCTGTATCCTGACTCTCATCCTGTTTTCAGAAGAACTGGGGATGTTACAGAGGGGAAGTCGTGTGTTTTCCCTCATGGGAAATAGATCTATTTGCTATCACTGTTTGCTCTGTCAGCCTCTGAGCAAGTTTCAAATATGGTGTATTGGAGAACTGCCAGGAAAGCAAAGGAAGTGGATGAGAGACCCAAGAGCACTGCATACAGATAGGATGAGGTACAGTCAGTCCTATATACTTTTTTTTTCTTCTACTTCTTTTCAGCTGTTAGAAAAGGGAAAGACAAAAAATAATGCTGCATGAGGTAACAGTTGTGGCTGTATCTGGTGTTTCACAGGCATTCTCACTACCTTCACATGGCAGCAGGTGTTATGAATTGTCACCTCCTACTTAAACCACCTGCTGCTTCTTGGACTGTACCACTCAAGGACACTCATGAGCCAGTAAATGGTCATACTTCATACTAAGCACCACAAAATTCATCCTGTGATATTATGCCTGTGAAATAATGTCTGCTGTATTCCTCCTGTATTATGCCACAGGCATAATACAGTTTTAAGCACTGGTGACCCTGTGATCCGCAGGACCCAAATCCCAGACTCTACCAGGGCAGGACACTGAGCAGAAACAGACTTGTCTAACAGAAGGTGCTGGAGAAAGCATGCACATGTGGGGTGCAGGCGGCGCAGGGCAGCATTACTTGGGAGCTTTGCATTCCCCTGGCATGGGGGAGCCGCTGTGCCTCTGGCAGCTGTGTCCTCAGCTCCCTGCTTCAGCTGCTCAATGGAGTGAACATCTTTGTCGTCCTCTCTGTGTGTGCAGGACATAGATCATAAACTGCATCTCTCACATGCTTGGATTATACAACTTGTCCAGGTCTCTGATGGCTTGTTGGGAATGTTAGAGGAGTTGTACACTGCTTGAGTGTTACAGCTTTCTCTGAGGTTGTGAGCGGGTAACCAGTGAGGCCACAACACAAGTGGCTGTTTATCTGCATGCTCTTGTCTCTGCAGGAGATACTACTGACTGAATCTAGTTTTAAGGATTTTTTAGAATGGATGTGGCATAGGAGAGCCAGTCACTGCCCAGTGGTAGAAACTTGAAACTCTAAATGAGCCTAAAGCTGGGAGTGTTCGGAGTGTTCCTGCAGTTCGGTGTTCCCATCTTTGACAGTGATGTTCAGTGAAATCAACAGTCTCTTTAAAAACAGCTTTCATTTTGCACCAGGAATCATGCAAGCCTCAATTCTTCCAACTTTGATACGCTAATCTAATGACCTTTGCTAGCAGTTTCAAACACTAGATTTCTTAATCCCCTTCCCCTGCAGCATCCAAATTGCAGGTCAGGCTTTGAAAGCAGGAGGTTATTAAATCATCCCTCCAGGTCGTGGATGAGGGGGGCTTAAATTCTATTACGTTTGATTCTGGCAGCTTCTCAAGGTGCCCAAATTAACTTTGGCAGGCATTTGTAAGCTCATCTGCAAAGCGACAGGAGCGTGGGTCTGACAGAGGATGTGAGCCAGAGAGAGGCCAGAAACTGAGAAGAACAAAATAGAAAACAAACAAATCCCACAAACAGATACTAAAGGCTTAGCTTAATTAGAGACTAAATTGTTCCTTTTGCGTAGTTTAAAAATGGGAAGGAATATTGGAAGTAAAAGAAATAGGAGCTTGCTGTACTTGAGATGTCTGCATTTAAGATACGTTTTTTTCAATACCCTGTGCTTGCAGGAATTGAAAAGAATCAGTGAATGTGTACGGCCTTGTTTTCACTTGTTTGAGGCCTGATTTAGTCAAAGCCAAATTATTCATGCTGCCTTTAAACAGCCTTCTCAAGAGAAGTAGGGCAGGAAACTCCCACAATTACCCTCACAATGGGAGCCAGAGGCCAGCCGAACGTCGCCAGGAACACGTGAGGAGGGAAACCAGTGCGCCTTTGAGCAGCTGGAAGAAGATTCAAGCCTGGTAATTTTGTAGGAGGCTACGTGAAGGGCACCCTTCAGGAGAAAATCTAACTCGTTGCATGTTGTCGACAGGGCAGGTAGTGAGCAGTGCGCACAGAACCGGGTGCCTTGCAGCACGTTGGATCCTGCTCTTTGCTGTCAAGGGATATTTTCAGCCAGCGATTATCTACCTCCTGGCTGAGACCACACGGTCAGTTATTAAATTTGTGACATAGCCTCATCTGCATGCTGCTAGTCACCGGACTATGTCCATGGGACCAACACGGTGGCATCCATGTTGGTGATGGTAGAAAGTACACATGCACATGCCCATTCCACAGGCAGCTCAGTGTTTGTTTCCACTGAGAAAGTTTTGACCTGCTTAAAGAGCCATTGCTATGGAAACCTAATGAGAAGATAATTGAATGAAACGTTTTTGCTTTCCATCCCTTTCTCACAGTGGTGCCAGCAAGGTCAGAACCTTGTAGGCCTGCTTTCTCTTAAGGTTCATGCAAATTTGATAAAAATACCAAAGACCTGTTTTCTTCCCTATGCCAGCTCCAGTTAGATAAATTATCTTGTATTCAGTCAGAAGCAGTTAAAAGTCTGTCAGTTTTTCATACTAACTGTGTGGCTGAGCCATTTCTAATGCACACAGATAACAAATGGCTTTGCAGCAGTGAAAGCATGGGCTTCTGCATCAGTTTATTCACCACTATAAATCTGCATAATATTTGTAGAGCGAAAATCTTATCCAAAGCGTTTTCCTTAGTGGGCTATAAATAGTTGTTGGGAAGGAATAAGAGGGCCACTGTCAGTTTATTGAAGATCATAACAGTAGTGGCTTCATTATCAGATGTTGCTGTGCACCTGTGGATTTTGTGGTCTACAAATGAGATGTGGCCATGTGTTAAAGCACATCTGCATTTAAAATACTTAAGTGCTGAAATAAAAACCCATCAGAAATCCTGTCATTCTCAATTCCTGTGTTTGTTCTGAGAATGATGAGCTTTCAGAAATCAACAGGCACATTCATGAAACAAGCACATGATGTCATTTGTTTCCTTTTCCAGTTCTGTGGTGTACCAGTGCACGTACCAGGCACATATGACTGTATCTCTTGTAAAGTCAACTTGCTCTGCATGTGAGATAAGCCCTGGGCAATCCAGAGTTAACCGGAAAAGCTGTAGCCTATTAGCTCAAGGCAGCCTCTTCTCTCTGTTGGCTTGTGATGCAAAACTGTGTGTGTATTCTTCCACTCCCAAGTTTTGAAGTCCCATCTCCAGGACTCAAGATTTAGTTTATTAAAGGGGTGGATTGCTTAGGTATAGCAAATTTATGTCCACTGCATCACTTTTGTGGAAAGGCAGATTGAAAGACCATTTTGGATGTCTGACTTTTTGGATGTTCATACAAAACTCACAAGTTGCAAGAATAGAACCAGAAGTGCTCTCCAGAGGCAGTCCTCATGGCCCGATCTTTGTTGTTAAATATGTCTAGTCTTGAACTTTCAACCATCCTCTTAAAAGCAGTTCTTTTTTAAAAAATCTGTCCTCTCTTTCTCTACCTCCTGTTGGAAGTTTGTCCAAGTAATTAGGAAATGTTAACTCCTCTTTCCTAGTATTTTCTGGCTTATGTCTGCTTGTTCCTGTCCATGATTTGTTAGTAGGTAGCAGAATAATCTCACAGCTTTCAATTTTGACAGACTGAACAGACAAAATATTTTTAGCTTTCTCACAAAAGATTATCTGTTCAGTTTTCTAACTATTTGAGCACCTTTTCTCTCTACAACTTCTGGTTTGAATGCACCTTTCTTGAGAATGAGTAATGACAGTTGCACAGCTACTCCCATATATGTATTCATTCTTTATACTGCCATTGGATACCTGTCAGAATTATCATAGGGCTTTTTTCTCAGTCATCCTTTTTCAGCTGGTCTCCTCAGGTTATTTGCATTCATTTCAATTTCAACATTTGAAAGACTGATTTTTTTTGTCAGTCCTGTTTGTGTACTCGTACATTGTAATCTTGAACATAAATATATTTTGGTTAATCTAGTCTTTCTAATCAGTTAGTTCCCGGTGCAGGTTCTCCACTCTGGCTGTTGTTGCTAAATTTGATGTCACTGATCACAGAGTGTTCTCATATAATTTACTGAACTCCACTGAAACCCATCATCTAAGACCGTAATACTTTGGTTACTGACAAAAGTTGCTCAACGTTTAGACTATCTGTTGTGTTTTGGATTTTCCCCCTCATCTGTTTATTTAATCAGTTTGGCTCCAAGAGCAGGCCTGAAGTATCAGTCAAGAGATGGCTTTGAATTAGTAAGATTAATGGATTAAAGTTTCGACCTCTTCTGCAACTCACCTCCAGAGATTACAGGCTGATAGGGAAGCTGGCCATAAATCTTTTTTTTTCTTCTTCTTGTCTGAACATACACCCATACATTTCTTCTGCTATATGTTGTGACAGTGCATTTCAAATGAAAACTTTCTAATGAAGTTGTACATCAGACCACAACAAAAATGAAAGCCTCCACAGTGGAGTAATGGCATTTGGCTCCCTTTCAGACATGCAGTGCTGAAACTTCTGCCAAGTGTCACTGCATCATTAACTTTCAGTACAAGTTATCAGTCTATGAATGGAAGAACGCAAATCATTTTCAGTGCACGTTCACAGAGGATCTGCAGTTTTAACAGAGTAAGGGAGGGTAATTGGCAAATCAAACATACAGTGACTCTGAGGTACTCTGGACTGTTTCATGAGACATCTAGGAAGTAAAATGCTTGATTGATTTCACTGAGGATTTTTAGGCATCAGAGTTGCCTGGTGGAACTAAAAAAGCAAGTGCCTTATCAAGCTCTATGTGGTAAGTTTTGTTGGCATTTCCATCTCTTCAGACCAGCTGTTAGCATTTTCAAGGTCAGCCCAGGCATGGAAGATTTCCTCTTTAGGGAATGCATAAAATCATAATTGGAATTTGCATCTGCTGATGAGACTCAGCATAGCTCTTAAACTAGTTTTAAATGAAGATGGTGGGCTTACTGTGGATTGTGCTCGTCTCACCTCTTCTAGCTCAGGTGCATCACAAGTTTGCTCCTACTGCTCTTCCCCTCTTTACAGGCTGGTGTGTGACAAGCTGATGGCCTCAGGCTACTGCCCAGTGAACAGACATTACATCACAAACGTTGTACACCTTATACTCCTATCATCACTGGCAACTGAGCAAGAGAAGGAAAACATATAAATGAGTCTGAAGAACACAAGAGACTGTCTCTTCATTTTGAGGCTGAGTTCATTAGTGAGGCAGAGTTCTGATCATCACCAGATTTAATTTTCAAACTACAGTGATTTGATGGATTTTGTGGATAATGAATTTCCTTAAAATAAGTAGAATAACTGCCGTATGGGTGAGGTCTATGCTCAGCTGCAAAACATGTAGTGGATTAATTCTATCAGTTCCAACAGAATTTGACTTTCTTTTTACTTGCTTGTCTCCATATGCAAGTCCACATATTGTCTGATTTACCTTTGAAGTTGCCAGTGAGTAAAAAATACTCACTGGGAATTTTACTTTTAAGTGTCTGGATGAAACTCTGGCCCTGATAAAAGTCTTTATATTTTGACACTACTTTTTATGGAGTTTTTACCCAGAAGGTTTGAGTTTTGTATTTTCCTCTTGCAGCTGTTATTCAGGCTTCTTTAAAACTAAACATTTCATAGAATCATAGACTGCATCAGGTTGGAAGAGACTCTTGGAAGGTCAATCCTCATCTCATCTAACTCCTATACAGTGAGCAGGAACACCCCCAACTAGATCAGGTTTCTCAGGGCCCCATAAAGTTTAATCTTGAATGTCTCCAGCTATGGGGCCTCCCCCGCTTCTCTGGGCAACCTGTTCCAGTATTTCACTACCCTCAATGTGAAGAACTTCCTCCTTATGTCCAACCTAAATCTACCCAACTCTAGTTTAAAACCACTGCCCCATATCCTATGGCTACAAGCCATTCTAAATAGTCCTTTCCCAGCCTTCCTGTAGGACCCCATCAGATATTGAAAAGTAGTTATAAGGTCTCCCCAGAGCCTTCTCTTGTCCAGCTGAACAATGCCAACCCTCTCAGCCTGCCTTCATAGAAAAANCAATGCCAACCCTCTCAGCCTGCCTTCATAGAAAAAGTGCTCCATCCCTCTGGTCATCTTTGTGGCCCTTCATCTGGACCAACTCCATTTGGTCCATGTCCTTCCAGTGTTGAGGGATCCAAAGTTGGACACAGTAGTCCAGCTGAAGTCTCACCAGAACAGAGTAGCAGAATCATCTTGACCTGCTGGTCAAGCTTCTTTTGATGCAGCCCAGGATGCAGCCTTCTGGGCTGCAAGTGTACATTGCTGGCTCATGTTCAGATTTTTGCTCACCAGGACCACCAGGTCCTTTTCTGTGGGGCTGCTCAATCTCATCATCGCCCAGCCTGTGTTGTTACCAAGGATTGCCCTGACCCAGGTGCAAGACTTTGCAGTTGGTCTTGTTGAATCTCATGAGGTTCTCCTAAGCTCACTTCTCTAGCCTATCCAGGTCCCTTAGGATGGCATCCCATCCCTCAGTCACGTCAACTGCACCACTGAGCTTGCTGTCATCAGCAAACTTGCTGAGGGTGTGCTCAATCTCACTGTCTGTGTCACTGATGAAAATAATGAACAGCACTGATCCCCAATATGGGCCCGTGAGTGACATCGCTGGTCACCCATCTCCATCTGGACCCTGAGTCTTTAACCACTACCCTTTATATGCAACCACCTAACTAATTCCTTATCCACCGAAGAGTCCACCCATTGAATCCATTTCTCCAGTTTAGAGAGAAGGATATTGTGAGGGTCTGTGTCAAAGGCTTTACAGAAGTCCAGATAGATTATATCTATGGTCATCCCTTGTCTACATGTGGTACTATGTCACCCGTATCTTTAACTTTTCATCTTCAAGGGTACACATTATCAGCAAGGAGAATGAGAAATATCTTCCTCCACCTGGTGCACTACAAATCCGAAATTTGGTTCCTTCAATTAGTTTTCAGTTTGTGCTGGATTAAATTTCTAATCAGCCTGAAGTTGAAGGAGGTTGCATTTCAGAGCTTCACTGTGCCAAACCCTCCTTGTTAGATGAATTACTAAATCAAACTGAAACTTCATTCTGTCTTATTTCCCGTGTAATGATATCTTTGCAAATTGACAAGCATGTTTTTCATGCTTGCAGGACGTTGGCCAGTAATTGCTTACATCTTCTAAACTCTGAACTAGCTTGAACTAAAATTTTCCTTCAAGTGGTTTATTGAATTGGTCAAAAACTCTTCGTTGCCCTCTTCTGGACGTCTAAGAAAACGCAAGGAGCCAGTGCGAAACTCGCGAACATCAGTTATGGCATGCGAGTATTACTATGTAGCCTCATTCAAAGAAGGGTTTGGCTTGAGGTCTTCTCGGGATGCTGGGGTACGCATGTTACCATTTTGCATGGCTGCATTACAGCCACCGCACAGTAGAACATTGTCATGTCACGGGGCTGAGCTCTCCGCAAAGACATTGCAGTAATGCTTTGCACTTGGAGCCTCCAGCAAAGCCATTGAAGCTGGCAGAAGTCATTTCATTGGCATGGTGCAGCATGGTTAAATAGTGATTCCCATAGGAAGGCTTCAAAGAAAAGCACAAGATTTGGTGATTTCTATTAGCTCCATTTATACAGACAGGGAAAAAAAACAATGGAGCAGAATGATGTTGTCTCATCAGATGTCCCACAATGAACTCTTGGCACTGAATTGGAATCCATTATGGAAAACTAGTTCAATGAACATAAAGACAGAGAACAAAAGATTTACTTGCTATTTTAGGGAGTTGTTTGTAAAGTCCCTGTTCTGTTAAAATAAGTCTCTGCAGCTAGCTTTTGAGGGAGAGAGTGTATACTGGTGGGAAAGCACACAAAAGGGGGATTCAGGAGAGAGAAGCTGTAGTCTCCAGGCATCTGTGGTCACACTTCATGGGATTCGGACTAGCATTCTTTACCTTGTCTTTAAATCTCTACTCCTCTCTTCCACGCAGTGGCTTCTGAAAGTGTAGTGAGCACAAATTTAAAAAGCATTTTCAGATGAAAACTAAATAGACTGAAAACTGTTACAGCGCAAAACAAATACAGCATCCCAGTCCTGCAGTTTCTAAGGTGGACAGATTACTCTTAGAAATGAAAGGGGGAAAGGTAAGTAAAAAAAGGTGTTTTTTCTGAGGGATATGTAGACTCCTTTGCCTTAACTGTAGGTTTCTGTCAGTTTGTATTTTTCTGTGCTGTTGACAAAAGGCACTTCTAAGAGGGGAACTCAGTTACTGTGGTCAGAGCAGTGGATTTAGTTTTTCTTTCCAACTAGCTGTGCTGAGAAGAAATGGGAAGAGAAAACAACTGATGATATATTGTTTGGAAACTATAATTTACTGCAATCAGACAACTCATGAGAAATGTGAGAAGCCGACATCAATAAGTCCATTTCTGTTTTTTTGTCCTAGGCTTTCCATTCATAAATCAAGTTCAGAAGAAGGCTCTGTAGGTCAGTATATTTCATTCTATTTGATGCTCCTATGGAATTCTTAAACAGCTTCTCAGTTTTGCTTGTGCAGGAATGTGAAGAGCTGAGTAAACACAATGTCGGCAGAAAACAGCAGCATTTCTGGGGGAGGGGGAGG
>VWYK01017789.1:0-13738 GCA_013399775.1 Semnornis frantzii | reverse complement strand
TTTTTTTGGTACTCTAAATGTTCTGCTTCTTTAAAATTACTTCCTTTTACTTATTTTAGTGAGGTCTGTTTCATCATGTACATAAGGCTCTTACATGAAATGTGAAATAGGAACAAAGCATTCCAGAGAAGTGAAGCAGATTACTTAATTTGGCAGAGAAGGGATGATCCTACACACTTGTTATCCAGGGACAAGATATTAGAAGAAAAGTTTCGAGCTGGAAATAAATCTTAATGAATACCAAATGAACTGATGAGTTAAAACTATTTTAAAAAAAACAAAAACAAAAACCCACAACAAAACAAAAACAAAACTTGAAACAGACTAAAAACTTATCCTGACTGTCATCTGCTTGCATTTTTATCGCTTAATACAATTTTTTCCAGGTCCTGAGATGAGAGTTAGGAAGGCTAGAGGAAGAGGTGGTAATGATTTTGCCCTCTGGAAGTTGAATAAAATGTAGTTCTTATACTTGCTACCACAAATCTGTGTGATGTTAGGACCAATCTCTCTCTACTTTGATAAAATGTCTCAACACATCTGTGCTTCAAGCTAGTCTGTTCCAGTCCCTATATGCACGGCCAGCTAAGAGTGCTTTCGTTTTTTTGTCTGCAGTGTTATTTAATGAATTTATGTACACACTATAAATACTGTGTGTTACTTTTCTCTTCTGGGAGATCTTTTCTAAAGAAAAATAGTTTGTTCCACTTCTTCCTACAGGATGCTAATGTAACACAAAAATAGCCTCTAAAATTTATGTAAATATATGTATGCTTGAAGTGAATGCATCTAACAGTTACAGTGTCTTTTAAAAACATGCAGCTTAGTTTTTTACTTCAGGCTTTGCTATGAAAATGTGTCCTGTGGATTTGACACGTTTTCCTTAAATTTCAAGCAGCGAACTTTTAAAGGTCACTAAAAAAAATAACCTTTAATATTCTCAAATCTATGGGTAGCAGTAATATCCTTGGTGTGTCTAAGCAACACAGCATAATGAAATTAATTTCTGGAGTTTTATAAAATTGAGAGGTTTGCTTTTGGATGTCTATGAGAATAAACTTCAGTGGTGGATGTGTACAGTGGAAAAGTCCAGAACTAAAGATCAGGAGAAACCAAGACTTGGCAAAAAGCAGTAGCCTAATCGTGGGGAAGGGAGGCATGTAGTGAAAGGACAAGGGGTAATGGCTTCAAACCAGACGTATCTAGACTTAAATTAGATTGTTAGGAGAAAATTACTTCCTGTGACGGTGATGAGGCACTGAAAGAGGCTGCCTGGAGAAGTTGTGGAGGCTCCAACCCTGGAAGTGTTCAAAACCTGGTTGGCTAGGGCCTTTAGCAACCTGGTCTAGTAGGAAGTGTTCCTGCCCATGGCAAAGGGGCTGGAATTAGGTGATCTTTATGGTCCCCTTCAATCTGAATGATTCTGTGGTTTGTGCCATGGCTTCCTACTGGTTCACAGTGATGCATGGTGCTTTTCTGTTTCATAGCCTTTAATTCTCTGGGATGCTGAAAAATCTCTTCCGATTTTCATTAAAATACATACGGAGCAGCTTTACCTTAAGCCATCTCTTGCTTCGTGAAAGTTAACTGGAGTTGATCAGAATATTTTAAAATAAATTAGAAATACTATTGTGTTGAGCATGACCAAAACCGGTTAAGGACTAGTGCTAGAAAGGTTAACCCCTATAGATATGGAGCAGAGAAATTACCTTTTTCAAAATGTAAGTTGCNGGAGGGGCTCCCAACCACCCTTCCACCTTCTCCCCACCCCTACACCTTACCCCAAGATTTGCCTTACGCACAAGGAGGCTCGACCGGGCATAATTAGAAGAAAAAGTGGTTAGTGAAGTTATTCAGCAGAGAGGAGAAGCCAGAGCTGCTAGCCCAAAACACTGTGCCTCATGATGCAGACTGCCCACTCGAGACAACTCTTATCTTTTTGTTTTGGTTTCTTATTCCTAAACATCTCTGCAAGCCTATGAGTGAAGTAGATATCACCATTGTTTACCTTCACAGCCTATAGTATAATTTTCTCTATTAAAATATTCCAATTAGCTCAAACCAGCACAATAAGTGTATATATGTTACATGTCTGAGCTTCACACCTACAGATCTATCAACCTGATAAATATTTTCAGCCTTAGATAGATATTTAATGAAATAATGCATCTCTTTTTTGTATATTTGGGGTTTTTTTCCAAAGTGGAGAAATTGATTCTGTAATTCTTCTTTAGCAGCTTTCACATAAAAGAAATGTGGCAAGACAAGAGCACAGTGACAATACTTACACATAGCTACAAAAGGATGCAAGGGAACTTGAATTTTAGGTCAGAAGTCGAAGTGTGTTTTTGGTCTGCCTCATTTCTCCTTGACATCTGCTCACTTCTCCTGAATTTTCTTTCTCCATAAATTTTAGCTTTTGTATCTCTTCCCTAATTTTTCATATGCATTTAACCTCTCTGGTTTTTGTTACTTGCATTCTTTTGTCAGATCTTCAAGTAGACATTTTTCACTTCTTTTGCCATTGCGAATTTTGAGGATGAGTGCAATGCTGTTGCCGTTTTACAGCATCTGCATTGAAATTTCCCCACAAAATGAAAATAAGTCATAGCTCAAAACAAATGTATTCTTTAACTTCAGTATTGATATTCAGACCGTTCTTCCTAAATTATATTTACAAAGCCTTTTCAGGTAGATTTCCTAGGAAAAAAAATCTCTCAGCGTGACCCTGCTCTTAAGCTGAATTTGAGTGTGAGGCAGGCATATTTGTTCAATCCTGCTAAACACTGCTGAAGGAGAAACAAGAGTTAGCACAGCTTCTGAATTGAAAACCCATTACTGTAGTTTAGGTTTGGACCTTTCCTCTCTGCAAGAAGTGCTGCTTCCTCTGAAGCCGAAAACCTACTCCCTTCTGCAAGCTGAGCAAGCAGTTGTGCTAAACAGGACTAAAGCCATGAGGGCCATCATATGCATTTCAGCCTTTGAATTTGAGCTGTAAAAGATGGCATTGATGCTTTCCATGTTTTCAGAAAGAAATAACAAACTTAATCTCTTCACCTTTTTTGTTTGTTTTCTTTGTAGATGTCCACACTGAAGCAGTACAAGCCGCACTTGCAAAGTACAAAGAGAGAAAAATGCCCATGCCTTCAAAGAGACGGTCTGTTCTTGTGCAGTCTTCAGTAGAAACATACACACCTCCAGGTATCTATTGAGTTAACATAGGTTAGCCTCTTGCCAGGTGAACATGATGGCAAAATATAAAGAACTAACACTTTGTTCTGCGAAGATGTAAGTATGTTGCAATAAACTTCGTATTCATGGCTATATTTCCTGATAATCAGTTGTTGGTTGGATTTGTTTTTTGATGTCTTTCCTGAAGACTTTCAGTCTCTTATCAAGACTCTGTAGCTGCTAAAGATATGCTTGAACACAATAAGAGAGTGAGCAGTTGCCCTTTATGAAGCATATTCTCTTATGTTAATGTGTTACTTGGAAGGAGATAATCTTGGTAAGCATGACAGCGCTGTAAATAGCTTTCTTCATGTTGCAAAAGATGATTTTCTCAAGAGCTGAAGAAAATTTCAGAGCATTAAGTTGCTACATTAGCTTCCAGAACTCTCTCATCAGGTGTTTTTTCAACTTAAAGCATTCAGAAAATTGTGTGCCATAACTGTTCAGATTGTTTAGGTCAGAATATTTTAGTGAAGAAAAAAGTAATCTTCCTATTGTCTCACGATAAATTCTCTGGAGACTAGGAAAATTCCTCTCCAGATAACATACTGTATTAGCAATCCAAGTGTCTTATACACAAAAAGGAGGAATTTCCCCAAGCTCTTAGGTTTTGAATGATGTACCCTTGTCTTTTCCAGAGTAACCCAGCAGTAGAGGTGCAGTGACTTGTAGTGACCTGCTCCGTCAATTGTTTCTTATCCTCGTTCTGTGAAAGTGCAGGTCTGCTGTGCTGCTCCCTAGCTTCCTGGGCTGTATTTCCTTTTTTCTGCTCGTCTCATTTAAAGGAAGTTGCACTTTTCCTTGCAATTCACTCACTTTTGGATATTGTTTTTGTAGGTTCTCTGGCTGTTTCCTTAGTTAATAAATAATAAGCAGCTTCTGTTGTAGTCTTACATATCACCTTTCTTCACCCTTATGTTTTTGCATATAAGATATGTGAAGGTTTCATGCCTTTCAGTTAGCTTTTTCTTCTAGTACTTGAAAACTCAGAAGTCCTCAAGGGCATCTGTTAGAGCAGCATGGTTTGCTTTTAAGTTTTCTTGCATACTTGCTGGTTCTGTAGGTAAAAGTTGTGAATTGCATAAAGTGAAATCCTGGATAAAATTAATGTGTAGTGACCATCTGTATGAGGCTTTGGGAAAGAGACCCTGAAATCTCTGTTTATAGCTCTTTAATATTCCTTTTCATTGATAATTGATAGTGTTTTTCTTGCATTATCAGGGCATTTTCTTGCACTGACAGTGCATTTCTTGTAACATCACTCTGTCCTGTCCTTTTCTCTCATTCCCTAGTGTGACAAATCACTATATGCTTGCCATGAGGTATACCACAAGAAAAGGACGTGCCACTGTTCTGCCTAGGAGATGGTGTGCAAAAAACAGCTGGCATCCAGAAGCTCTGAGGGTGGAGTACAGCTAGGCTTTCCTATCTCCCTTAACATTTCAAAGTAGGAGGAATCTTCTTGCAGTATTTTTGAGAGAAGCAAAATATTCTCTTCTGAACACCTTTCAGACCTTGAAGCAGTGAAGCTACTCCTGTTGCCCATTCTGCCTGAAGTCAGGGCTCTGCAGTACTGCTCTGAAGGAGCAAAGTCTCAGGTTTAGTTGAGAGACTTAAAAAATTAAAAAAAGAAAAAAAAAAAAAGTTGACATGCTGCAAGTAAAATGTTAGATATGTTAGATTGTGTGATAAAATGTGGTCTCCATATCTTCACAAGAACACAAGTAAGAGAACCTGAATAATACCCTGCCCCTGTTACTCCCAGGTCTGTCCAAGAGTTATCAGCCTGTCACAGGCCCAGCTGCACAAGGCCAGAGAGACATGACGGAGAATGGCAGTCCTGAACCCACACTAAAGACTTCGGAGAAAAGTCATACTGTCCAGGCCCCTCCCAAGCTGTCCCTGGAGTGCCCCAGTCTTCCTATACAGGCATGAAACCCCTCAAGGCCAGTCAATACTAGTGCACCCTCTGGACTGAAGGGGGATGCCTCAGAAGGGTATGGGACACATTATGGGATGCAGGGCAAACATATTTGGGAAGTTTGTGAGTATTGTTGCAGGATATTTAGATGAGGAACCACAGATGGGGAAAGGTGATTTAGGGAGGGAACCACAGATTTAGGTGATTAGGGAGGAAACAGGTGTGAGGGGAAATAACAGGGTAAGAGGATAAGAAAAGACTAGTAATGTATAAATGGAACACTTGTTTGGCCATGTCTTATGTCAGACTCTGCACTCTTGTCCTTTCCTCCTGTTACACGCCACTTCTAACACCTCTCCAGAGATGAGGGTCTCTGTGTTCTGTGTGTGGAGTGTCTGAGTCAGTCACTCCATACAATCAAATGGAGTGGCACTGCAGTCTTGGGTTCATACATCCAAGTGCCAGGAACTGGGGAGTCTGGGATCCAGGCACAGCTACTTGTCAGATGGAACATCTGAGCCTAGCTGCTGAAGAGATCTGTGTTGTACATGATGTGCATGCTCAGCCAGAGCAGGATGAGGCCATGGAATCTGCTCATTTTCTGTTGAGTGCTACTCTGAGGAATAGTGTGGCCAGCAGGAGCAGGGAAGTGATCATGTCTTTGTACTTAGCACTGGAGGCCGCACTTTGAATACTGTGTTCAGTTTTGGACCCTTCGCTACTACAAGAAAGACATTGAGTTGTTGAGCATGTCCAGAGAAGAGCAGTGAAGCTGGTAAGGGGTGTAGAGAACAAATCTTAAGAGGAGCTGCTGAGGAAACTGGGATTGTGTAGTTCAGGGAAGAGAATACTGAAGAGAGACCTTATTGCTGTCTACAGCTGCCTGAAAGGAGGTTGTAGTGAGGTGGAAGTTAGTTTTTCTACCTGGTATCAAGTGATGGAACAAGAGGAAATGGCCTAATTTGCACCATGAGATTTAGACTGGATATTAGGAAAAGAAATTGTTACTGAAAGGTCAGGCATTGGAACAGGCTGCCTAGGGAAGTGGCAGAGTCACTTTCCCTGGAGGCATTAAAAAAAAACAAAACATGTGGACATTGCACTTTGGGACATGGTTTGGTAGCCATGGTGGTGCTAGATCAGTGATTGGACTTGATGATCTTAGAGGTCTTTTTCAACTGAAACAATTCCATGATTCCATGCTATGTGTTTTTGCTGCTTCAAAGTTGTTGTCTTCTAACACAGAAGACACAAATAACAGTGTCTTCTCTGCCATCCACTGCCAAAGTGGATAGCAAATGCTGGGCTTTAGTGCGATACAGAAGCACTCTAATTCGTTCCGAAAGAAAAGTGTCTGTTGGATCCCTTGTCCGCTTTCTAAGAGGTGACTTCTTAAATGTTTTTCTTTGTAAGAGAATGGGCCACTGAATGATTTCTGTTATCATAGGAGGTCAGGCCATTCAGGACTTGCTTCAGCTGCATCAGTTCACCAAAATAATTGTTCTTATTGGTCTGCCTTTATTTGCAAGGTTAACTCAACAAGAAAGATCTGAAATTGTGAAGAACTTGAGTACTGCTGAAGTAGTTGTCTTGAACCATTAAACCACTGCCTTAAAGTCCTTGTACAGGCAGAAGTTAATGCAGTTGAACCCAACCTTTCTAAGTAACTGGATTTTTGTTCCAGTTACTATTGGTCACCAGAAAGGAAACACTGGATTCTAGTCACAACATTAAGTGCAAAACTAACTCCTGACTGGCAGTAATGGAACTACTTTCATCAGTCATCCTTCCAAAAATCTTAATGGACATTTGGTTTTGTCCCATTGAGTCTCTCATGCTTCCCATGCAGATTTCACGTGATGAGAACTAGTCTTGATGCAAGTTTGGTCCAAAGGGTGGTGGTTTCTGTGGCTGGCTTGGATCAACTCCCAGCCAGGAAGAACTGCAAGCCAAGCACAGAGCATTCCACGCACAGCACACTCAGAACCACTAATTAACTCTTGCATCTGCCTCAGAGATAGTTACTGATGTTACCTTGATACTTTTCTGTTGTAATTATGCTTTGGTATTAGAATGTTTTTACTAAAGATCCTCCATTTTTATACATAGTATTCTTCGTTTGAAGTGTTTTGGTGGTTTTTTCCCCTTATGTTAGACATCTGAAAGCTTAGAAATTTCAGAGTCTTCATTAAACTTGGGTCTAAACCAGGAGATCCTGTCTGTTGGCATTCTTCGAGAAACCTGGGGGGGTTTCTATAGTTTATTTATTACAACGAAAGCAATAGTAGATTGCAAATGTGGGGAAACCTGACTGTAATCCCGTCTTACTCCACATTCCTGTAATTGTTTATTTTCACTTTCTGTATAAAAGAAAGGGAAGGGTGCAAGCACTGAGGGGCAGGTTTGGCTCCCCTCCAGGAGAAGATTGAGTCAGCAGCCAAAAACTACAACTGTGGCAGCAGACCAGAAATAATCATACAAGCACAGAGCCAGGAATGGTGATGCACCACAGCTGTAGCTTCTCAAAGATGAATCGTTTGTGCATTTCGATTCAGAATTGTCATGTTTGAGTAGAGATAGCCAAAAAATGAGAGATCTACAGTTTAAACGTTTAAAATGTCATCAGGTTAAATGGGCTTCTCATGAAATTATTTCTGATTTTTATGGTTTTAGACTGTTTAAGATCAATTATTCTGAAGATATTTGGAACATACATCTTCTTGAAGAGAAAATTAAATACTTGGTAACAGAAATTTGTTCCCAAAGATGAGGAAAAGATTTTGGAGTTCTATTTCACCCCACTATAACCCAGGTTTTCCGTATTTGCACACCCTGTATTATTCAGAAGCTGTTTTCCAGCTCCTGACGACTTCTTGATTGGTTTGGTCTTTATGACTTTATGCTGCTCTTCACAAACTGACTTGATGTGAGCTTTATCAGTATATAAGGAGCACATTTTGAAAATGCAGCAGCCTCTTTAGAACACAAAGGCTTTTTCTGTTACAAAAGTTTCTATTTTTCATGCAAAAAACACAGTGTTTTATTTTCTTGATATTTAGAAAAGACCTTTTTTATTATAAATAATGGAAAATCGAGTGCCAAAAGGAAACTTGTAGAAAGTTGTAAATAGAATCGTAATTAAAATAGCCCTTTATCAGACTTCTGACAGCAAACAAATATACATTGAGAATGGAAGGATATTTTACTCAGCATTTCTGTGTAGTACTTGTCAGTTTATGTGAATAACATATATACTTTGAAATTCTTCTTAATTACTATTAATGCAGTTACTTCCATTGAACTTTATAGCAGTGCGCTTTTTTAGTAATTCTCAAAATTACNAAAAAAAAAAAAAGTTATAGAATTTATTCAGATAGGATGAGATCCGGTTCTGCTGTTAAGAACAGACCTGTCCTTTCAGTGGAACAGGTATGGTATGCTCACTGAGAATAGCTAGGAAATGTACTAGGTACTTTGGTAGAAGCCTTTTTTGAGTCTTACATCTTTCAAAATGCAAAAGGTAAAAGAAATTTTACTTCCAGTGTGTTCTAGCTATTATGTGTAGAAGTCGTTGCAAAAAAATTGCAATGAGCAGAATTTGTGCATGTGATGCTTAATGCATGCATCTCATGTGTAGCACATGAGAATGCTACGTGAAGAACATGGAAAAACTTCATGTTCCCGTCTGTTGGGTCATTCCCACATTACATGCCTGTCATCATTATTTTAACCACAGACACATCGTCAGCATCAGAAGATGAGGGCTCGTTACGTCGGCAAGGACGGATCTCCTCCACTCCGTTCCAGAGCCACTCCAACGTAGAGCCCTGGCTTAACCGGGTTATTCAGGGCTCCTCCACCTCATCCTCTGCATCCTCCACCTCATCTCATCCAGGAGGGAAACCTGCTGCTGCTTCCAATACTGCTCCTGCCACCGCTGCTGCCACTGTTCTTGCAGATCTCATGGCACACACCCAGCTAGGTTAGTAAAAAACTGCCTGTGTGGTTGGAATAAGTTCAAATTAAAAACCCTAAAGCACGGCTAAACACAAAAGTCTTCACCAGAAGATGCCTGTAAATAGCCTTAAAACGTACAGTCCACAGACCAGGTATGTATGACATGTATTAAGCGAACCCAGTTGTTCATGAGATCTGAACATGCATTCTTCTTGGTAAAATGCTTGATTTATCAAGAAACTAAGGTTCCATTTGACTGGATTCAAAAGCAGAGTTTCAAAGGGATCATGTTTTTGGTGCATGCTTTCTGATCTGCACATATTTATCCTAGACCATATCAGGTTATGGATTTCAAAGATTGAAAAAATATCCATCTGAGATGTCAGAGGTACTGACAGAGCTAGCTTTCAAGTGCATATGTGAGTCTAGGGTCTCTGAAAGAGTATTTTCTGGGTTGTCTTTGTGGACAGAAACAGTGACCTCACTTTGTGGTGATTGATGTCACAGTTTTCACAGAGCAGACAGTTTTCTGCAAGTCAAGGTGGAAAGAGGTAGTAGCTTGCTTCATGTTCTGGAAGGCTCTTTAGGTGTCAAGAGAGTCTAGGAAGAGTCTTTCCTACTCACTTTTTCTCCCTTGTTTCTTCTATATGGTGATTTTTATACTGCAGAAGCTAAGGAGGGAGAGAGATTCTGCTACCTGAGCTTTTATGAGGTAAAACATTTTTCCCCAAGTCTGCTTAGTGCTGTCGACTTAGTGCTTAGTTCCTGCATGCTGAAATGTTGGGATTTGGTTTATGTCTTTGAAAGTTATGAGCATCATTTGACTTGTTAATTTTTCTGCACTTTATCAGTGTTTCAACCATAAACACAGTTAGAAAGATCTGCCTCTTTGGTTAGCTTGTGGATTTATTGCTAGGGAAATTTTTCCTGTTTGTACAAAACACTACACTTACTGCCTTTCAAAAAAAAAAAGCAAAATTTTCCTCTTCCTATTTCCAAGTTTATTTATAGTGAAGTATTGGCTCGTAGGATCTTGTTTTGTGTTCTTTCTGGCTTGGTACACTCTTTTTTTTGTTTTATTGTTCCAATACTATTTAATAAACTTCTTTAAAGTGTCCTGCTATGGTAGAGTGGTTTCTCAGAGACGTAACAATCATGCACAGCCATCTCTAGGTCTAACTCAGCTTCTTGCCAGGCAGGGACATTTTTCAAGTGTTTATCTTCACATTGAGATTCCTCCTGAGACTGCTTTCTCTGTAATGCCTAGCTTTTCATTTTCTCTACTGTATCCCATATGTTCTTTCTTGGGCCACTGCTTTCATTTGCATTTGTCTCCATCTTCTGATTAATAAATCCAGGTGTTTTTCCGAAATTGCAAGTCACTTACTTTCTTATGTTTTTTTTTTAACTAGTTGCTCCTTCTTTCTTTTTCTCTGTTTTGCCACAGTATCTCTAGATGGCACAGACTTAATTTAATGGATTTCATGGACATATATTAATAAAATGCTTAAATAATGAAATAAGCTAATGTGGTTTTTATCTAGGCATAAATCCTGAAAATTGAACTTATTCCTTCTTCATGCATAGAAAGAATTTTACCTTCTCAAGGCAGAACTGGGAGGGAGAATCCAATTTCTGCTGCATGTAAGACGAAATAGCCGTGGACAGCAGAGAAGTTGTTCATAAACACCCTGGCCATTTCCCTTCTGTTGTGATGGACATTGATTTGCATGAAATTTGGCTCTGAAATGCTTTATGATGCATGAATGATGTAGATGAAGATCTTCATATATAGCTTAGCTTTGCCTTTTGTTTTTGCTTGTTTGCCATTGGGAGAGATTCTCACTGGGTTTTTGTTTCTTTTCTGAGCATTCTCTTTTTTAATGTGATTTCTGTAAGTGTTCCCAAATAGCCAATTCCTTCTGTTATTTTTTGAGCATCTAATTGCAGAACTTTTGTATTTCAAGTATCTGCCTTGTGTGTGGGTGGAAGGCTGCTTTTCCCAACAGGAATATGCATGCTAAAACCTACATCCATTAAGCATCTCAACATAGATACTTTATGCAGAGCTTCTGGTTGATGTGCACCCAGTCTTATGGCGTGTGTCAATGTCCCTTGTCCTCTCTCTCCTTTGTTATATCTGTACCTATGCGCATATTACTTTGAGTGTACATTTCGAGCCACCTTAATGTTCAATGGTGGCAATTTCTTCTATAGGAATGCCAGTTTGCGGCCTTCCACTGATGAAGCCACAGTTGTAGATGTTTCCCAATTGTCCTTGCTGGTGTGTTCAAAGAGTGGAAGGTTTAGACATTGATAATCACTGCAGGGTTTGTTAACTGAGAGGTATGGATTTAGGGTCCCGTACTGCAGTGTGGGAATTAGGTATATTTGACTCTGTCTTTTTCTGTGATTAATTTCTATGCTGTGTGAAGTCAGTGGTTTAGGACTTTGGTAAGGAAAAAACGCAACCAAAAAGCAACTCAAAAAGTATACAGAACAAAATGAGAATGTTTCAATTTACTCTGAATACACTGACTTCCATACGCCTTGTAAAGTGGTTATACAGTTCTGTTNCTCGTTATCTTAGTGCTAATCACTTCCTTAAAATGGGTGATGTCGTGTATGTATTTCACAGCACTGCCTAGATCTCCCTGCGCTGTGAGTTCTAGCTGCAGGATTTGTGGCATGCTGAGGTCCTTCAAGAGGCGTTAGTGCAGCACCATGTGTTCTTAAGCTCTTTCCTCTTGTACTCCTATTGTTACTTTTTAGGATTCCGAGTATTTCAGGCCTCAAATTCTTGTTTATTCCTTATTTGAATACTACTACATAGTGCATTTCCTAACCTGTGATTCCATTCAAAACTGTTCCATAGTCTGGGTGACAGTTTTGGAATGATGGTGTTCTTTAAGCATCATTCTGCAGCAAAAGTGGTGTGGATCCAAGCAAAGCAGACTTTTGCCTCAAGGCTTTTACAAAGTGGCTTTCAAGCCCTTGTGAGTATGTGAGGATTCTTTGCTTTCCCTATGTAAATATATGTTACTAAAAAAACAAGTATTTATTGCTTGTAGCATGAAACTGTGTGTTTGTGCCCCACCACAAATGACCACCTCACACCTCAGAAACCTTGGTGCTAAATTTATCTGCTATGAGCAGTGTATGTGTATGGTGTTGACATCTACACCACAGGTGGTTTTGAATATTACAGACATTCCAGCTATCCTACAGATAGATGTTCCAGTGAAAAGTATACCTTGTCTGTACCATAATATAGACAGGAAGCTTTTACCCGTTATAAACAGGCGATAAGGAAAGCTGCTAAAGGAAAACCATGGCTGGTGTTATAAACTGGAGGTGACAGTTTAAGTCAGCAATTACTTGCCTCTGAGGGAGTTTCTCATCTTGCCCTGTCCATCCTCGAGATGTGTTCCAGCCTAAGTACATCCTCGGCCACCTTAAATTTTAATCTGTGCTCATCAGCATGTCTTGCTCTACAGACTGCAGAATGTCAGGAAGTGCTTTGTGTTCTCCCAGGGCAAAGTTCCCTTCTTTCAAAATATATGCTTTTCTCCCTTTCTCTTCCTATGGGACTTAAACTAGTCATTCCAGTTTTGTGGTGAAGCTATGGATGCCTGTGTTTCTTCTGGGAGAAGCAAGACAGGCTTTCTTTTAAGATTCATGCTGTTTACTTATAATAATCTACTTTCTTTCCCCTTGATGTGATGGAACTGCCCACTGATCTATTGATTTGTCAGGATTTGTTTTGAAAGTTGGAATAGCTACTCTTCACCCTGGAGAGACACGAGGGTTTCTTTACAGATTCCCACTCTATCTAGGAGATTTTGGTTACAATTTGATTAGAGAAATCAGAGTTTTGTTAAAAACGTGTGAGAAAACAGCAGGAATGCCGCAAGAGGCAACTTAGGTATATTGATTATTAGATGGCTAATGAGCTCTCATGTCTGCCTTCCATTTCTGCAGATAACCACTCTGCCCCTCCAGATGTAACCACTGGCCTGGTGGAACATTTGCATCATGAGTGTCCACAAGTAGCGTCAGTACGAGGAGTTCCCCGAGGCTACTGCAGCAGCATTTTGGAAACTGCAGATGGTGATTGTATTATAAATCTTCTACCTTTCGATCTGTGTCCTGTTTTGTGCATAAGTGAATGCATGACAGAGCTTGACACTCATCATGTGCTGTGTGCCAGCTCCCTCCAGAGTTTTGCAGTAGTATCAAGTGTCTGTCAGTACTGCATTTCCTGTGTTCTGCTGCTGGGAACCATGTCCCCATTTCTGTACGGTTCTGTACTAAAAGGCAATGTAAGTCTTAGTCTCAGTTTTATAATTTTCTCCAAAAGTCTTAATTTTATATTTTCTCAGAGCTTTAAATTTTAGTAAATGTAGGCAAATGTACATGTTTGTATCTAAAATGAATATATCATGTATGCAAATGAAAATCAGCGTTCGACATGGTTTTGTTGTGATTGTTTTTTGCTAGCCCTGTACTGAAAGTCACTTATTTCTCCCAAGCATTCTCATGTTTTAGAACCGAACAAATATTAGAATGCAGCAAATTCCCAGGTTCTTGAAGAAAAGAACATTCATGGAGGTCATGAGAATGGGTCTG
>VWYK01017718.1:0-22048 GCA_013399775.1 Semnornis frantzii | reverse complement strand
CCAGTGGAGGACTATGAGGACAACTAGGTGACTAGAGCATTGCCTGATGAGGAAAGGCTGAGGGACCTGAGAGAAGAGAAGACTGAGAGGGGATTTAATAAATGTTTATAAATATCTGAGGGCTGGGGGTCAGGAGGTGGGGACAGGCTCTGCTCACTTGCTCCCTGTGATAGGACAAGGAACAATGGACGTAAACTGCAGCACAGGAGGTTCCGCCTCAACACAAGGGTGAACTTCTTTACTGTAATGGTCACAGAGCACTGGCACAGGCTCCCCAGAGAGGTTGCGGAGTCTCCTTCACTGGAGACCTTCCAGGTCTGTCTGAATGTGTTCCTCTGTGACCTGAGCTAGACTGCATGGTCCTGCTCTGGCAAGAGGGTTGGATTCGATGATCTCTTTGGGTCCCTTCCAACCTCTGACATCCTGTGATCCTGTGAACATGCAGAGGCATAATTACAGCTTTGTCCTGCATTCCCAAAGAATTCCTTTTACAACACAAAAGCATTTTCATTGCAGAGGCAAGGAAAAGCCTTAGTGACAGGATAAGCACCAAGTACAAGCTACCTTTAGAAAACTGGAGCTCTTTTGGAACAGTCCTTTGAGCAGCTCTGTCCAGCTCTGAGGAAAGCAGGCTGGCAAGGCCAGGCACCTGCCCTCTCCCAAACACAAACACTGTGAGAAGCTTAAGCAGCATGTCTAGAAAATGTACTGTTATGTCAAACAGCTGACAACTGGCATTTACTAACACTATCAGTGGCATTACAAGCTATAACCCTGGGGTAATAAATGTCTCATTTGTTCTGCTACTTCAGCATCACACTATCTGGGGGTAAGCATAGGTGTTTCTGTATGCATTTTGCATCACAAATACAATGTCATCAGTAAAACTCTCTTTTTAGATCTGATTGCTTCAAACCCTCAAAATAATGAATGGGAATGGAGAAGACACAGTGGAATTCAAACTGACCACAAACCAGTGTTTCTGAGGTCTCTGCTTACCACAGGTTAGCATGCCAGGAAAATCTGCAGCAGACTATAGTATAATGAAATGAATTCTTTTTGAAGATGATTGTTGCAAGTCCACTGACCTTGTGATCTCTTCCATCTTGTTTGCCATCATCCATGACCAAAAAGTCATGTTGCTACGTTGCTATGATGGAAAAACTGGGTGATAAACCATTGCCAAAGCTCTCGTTCCTCAAGAAACTGAGAGTTTTCTATTTCTGGTCACTGGAGAATTACCCAGGCCCAGAGCTGACCTGCACTTAGTGTCTCTCTGCTTTAAATATCAGCACAATGACAGTGCAGTTATGGCAGGATTGACTCCTGGCAGTGTTTCAGAGAGAAGCTGCCAGAAAAGACAGCCCTGTTACAAAGACACCAGAGTACCTATTTACTGAGCAGCTTCACAGGAGTCATTTTAATCTGTGTATTCTTTTGTGTTTTACAGTGAACAGTGTTTAACTATGGACCTGCATGTTTTCTGCCCTGATGGTACAACCCTGTTGGATCCTCTAGATGCTACACAATTCCTGCTAACTCACAAATAGCCAAAAGCAATAGTCTTACACTAGGAGACTATCTTGATGGCTGTAGCTTCTGTTTGTCCTTACTCTGCTGGATCACCCTTGTTGCCTTTTCAGTAGACTGGCTGAAAACACTCCTGCTTTACAACGATCTACTAGGTGTACACCAGGAATCCTGGTGATAGTTCTCTTGTCTCTTGCACTGTGATGCACTGTGAGACTTCACATGCACACAAAAGCAAGAAGATGTATTCAGTTTTGTCCTATGTCTTTTTACAAGACAAAAACCTAAATTGTGGCGACCTTTTGTTCAGCTGCAAATTTTCTGTTGATTCCATACAAAATAAAGTTCCTCTAGAAAGCATTTTGAATCTCAAAAGGACGTATGTGATGAAACATATTTTTTTCCTTATGAATGCAATGATCCTATAAAACAAGAAAGCAACCTGGTATTTCACAGCATGCACAAGAAAAAAAAAACAACAGAGTGCTTTGAAAAATTCACCACAAAGTGGAAATTCTGCAGAGTTCCTGGTTTTTATGTTGTAAATACAACTTATACAGCCTTCTTAAATGCAAACACTCAGGTTTTTCTAATTATTTCATTATTCACTTATTTATTGGGGGGACACACTTGGCCATCTCTGTTTTACAATAAAACATGCTCAGGTGAAGTAGGTACCTGGCAAAGGCACAATAGGCCTCACGTAGCCTTTAACACCATCTGCCATGACATCCTAGTGAGCAAGCGATGGGCAACACAAGGGCACAAATAAGAATCATAGAATGGTAAGGTTGGAAGGGACCTCAAAGATCATCCAGTTCCAACCCCCTGCCATAGGCAGGGACACCTCCCACTAGAACANTGCAGAGCCCCAACTCTCATAGCCTGTCCTCATAGCAGAGCTGCTGCAGCCCTCTGAGCATCTTCGTGGCCCTAGAAGCTTATTTTGCCTCTCCCGTCCCAACTAAAATCCCAGCAGCAAATGCAGAGACGATTCACAAGGAGACATAGCCGAACATATAACTTAGGGCCAGATCCAACTCACAACCAACCAGTGGAAGGATTCTGCTTTAACTCCTCAGGCCACAGCCAGCACAAAGAGCAGAGGGCTGAGAGGCTGAGCCAGGGCTGCCAGAAGCGACACACGCATTTGCTCACTCTTTTAGCAGCTACTCTTCCTGCCGTGCCAGGGCTGATTTTCTCGCCAAAGCTTTACTCAAGCCTCAAGCAGCGAGAGCTGGCGGCTGCCGCGCCGTTACCTGGGGAGGTGATGTGTATTTCCTGTCCTGCGGTGTCCACATCCTGTGCAAGGAATCTAGGGAATTCTCGGAGAGCTGATGGGATTTTCGGCCCGCGTGACGGCCCTTCAGCTCCACATCCTCGTACGGGTTTTCCTTGGGTGACTCGCCTTCACGTTTTGGGATTTTTTAAGAAAAGAAAAACAGACAGGAATGTTATGTCCAAAAAAAAAAAAAATAAAAATCATGTGAACCAAGTGAAAGGCTTTTAGAAAAGCTCCTCGGCTTTCAGCATGACTCATCCCTCTAGCTGCAGCTGCAAGTATTTGGAGAAGAACTTGGCTATGAGGTCAACAAGTTTCTTTGGGGTTTTTTACTGCCTCCCTTTTTTTTTTTTTTCTTCCCCCCCTTCCAATAAAATGCAAAGATTTCACAAGATGTGCTTCTGAGCATCCACAGCTGTGGAGAATTTATTGACGTATAAAAACGAAGGCACAGAACTACTTTAAAGTGTATCAGTATATTTTATAAACCTATAGCAGCCACTCACAGGGTGAAATGAATAGCCATAAATAACTGATCTCAATATACCACCCTTACACACACTAAGGCGACTTTTATTTGATGCTACTTTCATTTTTCTCTTCCCACGAGAGAATGCAAAGCAAGAATAAACACTTCAGCTCCACAGCACCAAGACAGAAGATTGGAAATATAAGAGGGAAGAATGTCTGCCCCAACCATACTGAATCCTCAAGACGACTTTTATTTGATGCTACTTTCATTTTTCTCTTCCCACAAGAGAATGCAAAGCAAGAATAAACACTTCAGCTCCACAGCACCAAGACAGAAGATTGGAAATATAAGAGGGAAGAATGTCTGCCCCAACCATACTGCGTCCTCCAGGCAGTCTTTAAAACACATCATGCCTTCTAATTAAGCAGCTACTCATTTCAAGTGATGTACAACTAATAGCTCCCAGAGGAAACTCATCCTGCCAGTAAGATATAAAAAGCTTGGACAGCTAATCACCAAATATGACATCAATGAATAGCACATCAAAAAGAAGGCTGCAGTCTTTGAAAATTCAGCATCTGAAAACGAGAATGAAAACTGCCAATCCAGATGTGAGATCCAATACCCTTCAGCAGCCTAAGGACCAGTGGAATAACTCACCCTCTCTTCTCAAAACTCCTAAACTCACTGAAACCCTCACTGAGCTGGGAAGCATGAAGATGAATGAATGCCATCACTAAAATGAACACTTTGTATGCATTTCTTCAGACAGTTCATAATCACCAACCAGAACCACATTTAGAATTTCAGGTGTTTCAAACACAGAGTTATTCCAGTTTTCCAACCACACTGCTCAGAAAATCATCCCAAAGAATCTATCTACTCAAAATCAAGACCTTCAGGTGCAGAAATTTGACACGTGAAGGAAGTTTGAAGCTTTTGAACCAACTTGCTTTTGGTAAAGCCTAAATATGACTCTAACCCTCATGGCTTCAGTACAATACATATTGCAACACAAGCTATTAAATACAAGAAATTCAGACTAAGAATTTAAGAATTGAGGGCAGAAAGCTCTGGAATGGGTTCTTAGTCACACTGTTACAGAAAACATTCACTGATGTAGAGAGATGACAGTTCAGGCATAGGTGTTTTAAATCATAGCAAGGCCTGCATTAATTCCCACTTTTTTGGGCTGATTTTCTTTCTTGGGTTAGGGTGGGGAGGTTAGACAGTGCATTGCATTCCCTTATTCTAGAAAATAAAGCAAAAGCAGTTTGTGTTTTTAACCTCTTTTTTAAGCCTGGAAGCATGAGATTGGTTGATTCATTGATTCTAGTGATCAGAGCTTTTGATTAGCAAGCTCAAATATTCACAATACAACTAGAAATACAGATTTGCTTCAGTAGTGCATCATACTAAGATCCCCAGTCAAATACAAGCACAGGAGTGAATGCTTTAGCTTTATTTTAATTAGAAGCCTGCATAACTGCTGCTCTTGAGGAATGCTTGGATTGGCAATCACCACTTATTATTTTATCCAGTAGGAATCTGATTCTAGAGGCTGCATTATCATTATAAGCCAACCATCAAGTCATGTGGAGGGAACACCTTCAGGTGCATGGGGTATTGAGAAAGATCTCTTGATGAATACAATGAAGAGGATAATTGTAAGCAAATACATTACTAAAAAAAAACCCAAAAACAATAAAGCTGAAAATATCCTCGAACTCTATGGAACTGATTGATTCCCTCTGTAGGAAGAAACATAAATAGACACTGCACACTAATTCTGTTTCTTGCAAACTTTAGAGCTCTAGATATGACAATCATAACAACAATAAATAGTCAACTTTGCAACATGCTGTTACTTGCTCTCAACTAACTGGACTGTACTACCATAATAAAATTTCTTGTAAGCCCAAGTCAAGTATAGGTCAAGCAAGCATTTTAGAATGGATTAACAGATTTCAAAATACCCAGCTACATGAGGCAGTGCTTAAACATATGCTTCCTTCTGAAGAGCAGTTTTATTACATTAGTCTGCAGAGTATCCAAACTCCTGAGAAGACACGAGCCTGTCAGTTGAAAAGAAACATTTTTCACAACATGAAGCATTTCAAAGTTTTAGGGTGATTCTCTTTCCAAGAGGCAATGTAAAACAGAATTGCTTGAACCCAGTTGAAAGTCAGCACTACAAATACTGACCTAAAATATTAAGTACAGAAACAGGCCAGGAGAAATCTTGGATGAGAGAAGAGGGAGGAGCAAGGAACTATGAGCAGAGGCTGCTTTTCTGACTCATATTCTCTACCAAAAGAGAGCTTGGGCCAAATTCCTCTTCAGTGTAATGTGGAGGTCAGTGGAGACACTGCAGCAATTTTAACCCTTTCCCTAGAGCTGAGAGAGCTTCTTGAGATGACTGATTTTCTGTTCATGAACACTTCTTTATTTTTCTCATTTAAATATGAGATAATAAAAATATAAATATATTTGAATATAAAATTATTTCAGGGTGGGCTTGGCTGTTTTATTACTATTTTTTAAGGCCTTGAGGCCAACTATGCCCCAACCATTCTTCCTTCCCCCCCCAAAAAGTATAACCTCCTCCACACTAGATCTCTGAGAATGAAATAGTCTGATCAAACCAAATCAATCTAGGTTTGCTGATTTGGCATTTGGACCATGATGTATTTGGTTCAGCCAATGAACTAGATGAGATGACTTTTGTAGGTCCTTAGCAATTTTCAAGCTTTCAAACCACTATTTTTCTGTATGTCTGTTCTCCCAGGTAGATAAGACACAAAAGACCAAGTAAACAAAAAGAGTATTAGACAGCCCAGGCTAGTTTCTGTAGAAGTGACAAGAAACCAAAGACCTCAAATAAAAGCTAAAAAGATCTGTGAAGATATTCTGAACTGCCTAAGAGGAGCATTTAACCCCATCTGGCTGCACAGTGGCTCCCTTCTACATGAGAAAGACCTGTCAGCTGTTGGCCACCAGCAGGTGAGGATCCCACACCAAAGGAAGGCTCTGGAGAAGTGCTGCAGCACAAAAATGAGGAATGTTTCCATATAGCTAGGCTGGCTCAGAGACTTGGAGCTTTGATCTCTGCATTTCTCCTCGACACCACCACTCCTCTAGTCTGAAGCAAAGAATGCTCACCATCTGCAAGCTGGAGGGACTTTTGTGTTCATTGGGATTTGTGCAAAAGGAAAACACATTTACAATGAAAGAGCAAGGAAACATCCTCGTTCCTTCCATATGGATGTCTCTATTGGAAGCCAAAGGAAGAAACATCATGCAGTAGAGAGGCCAGGCTCGTCTTAATGAGCCTGATCTAATTGCCACACAAAACAGCAGACTATCACTGGCTTCAAAGGAAGCTGAATCAGACTCTCAACACATATGGTCACATGAAATAGCAAGTCTTTGGCAAATGCTGTCTCTGATCACCATCCCAGCTTCCAGATCAGTTCTCTTCATTAGTGTCTTTCGAGTTTCCCATTCTCTTGAATTCTATCTGCACAGCTGCTGAGTTCACCTAGGACTTTTACATACAGAATATTTGTCTTCAGAAGACCTCACAGGCAATTTAGTGATTGACCCACAGGGGAAAGAAAACAATAACAACAAATAGCCAGTGATCTTCAGAAAAGTCCTAAGGAAGGCAGGCCTTGAGCTTAAGCATTCATGAGTCTCCTTCAGCAGTTGCAATTCCTTACACCGTGATGCTCTGCAAGCCAGGCCCACCGAGTCCTAAGGCAGCACACAATGTTCTCTGCTCAGCCTCCAACACGTGGCAAATGGGAAGCAGAGGCAGACTCAGCAGTCCTGTCTCACACTGAGAAAGGAAAGTAAGGCTGAGGGAAAAAATTGAAACTGCAGGCAGCCACTTCTCTATAAATGGCAGAAAGCAGGGGAAATGCATCGTTCCTTTCTAGATTGAAATAATTATCAGAGGAACGAAGTGAGAGCTGATTATAACTCCTGCCCCTTGAGGTCCCTTCCAACCTTACCATTCTATGATTCTATACATGTGTATATATATATATATATATATATATATATATATATTTTTTTTTTTTATAGCAGCCCTTTCCCTTAACTGCCAGAAAGTAACTGAACAGCAGGAATACAGTAGGGGAAAGAGCTCATCGGCTTCTGCCACCTAGACAGCCTAAATTAGGAGCCAATGCTCAGAGGACATAGTGTCTCTCCACAGGGTGATGCTGAGTGCCCAAGCTGAGAGCCTACTACTTTCCCTGCTAGCTGCATAGCAAGCCCAGGCCTCTGAGTTGTAAAGGGAACTGCACAGCATTCATGTACTGTGTAGATTTACAGCTTCCCAGCATCTCTGGGCACTGAAGCCCAAAGAGCTGCAGAGTGATGGGAATCCAGGTGTGTCCATTGCAATACATGTGCATTACTCATTTTATTCATAAAATTACCCCAGCACAGATTCACACGGCCAGTGCTGGGGGAAGCTCAGCCACTGGGATGTTTATGAGCTTGTTCAGATCAAATGGGTGAAAACCACAAAATCTCCACACTCTCATAAAGCATCTGAGCTTAGAGCTTTAGTACATAGTACATCAGAGAAGCTGCAACTCTGCATCTCAGCTGAGGAATTTACCCAGGAATTTGTAGAAAGAGAAACTATTTCAATAATGACATCCTGGCCTGTATCAGGAACAGTGTGGCCAGCAGGACAAGGGAGGTTATTCTGCCACTGTACTCAGCACTGTTCAGGTCACATCTTGAGTCCTGTGTCCAGTTCTGGGCCCCTCAAGTCAAGAGAGATGTTGAGGTACTGGAAGGTGTCCAGAGAAGGGCAGCAAGGTTGGGGAGGGGCCTGGAGCACAGCCCTGTGAGGAGAGGTTGGGGGTGTGCAGCCTGGAGAAGAGAAGGCTCAGGGCAAACCTCATTGCTCTCTACAACTACCTGATAGGAGGTTGTAGCCAGGTAGGGTTGGGCTCTTCTGCCAGGCAACCAGCAACAGAACAAGGGGCCACAGTCTCAAGCTGTGCCAGGGCAGATCTAGGCTGGATATTAGGAGGAAGTTCTTGACAGAGAGAGTGATTGGCAGTGGAATGGGCTGCCCAGGGAGGTGGGGGAGTCGCTGTCCCTGGAGGTGTTGAAGCAAAGCCTGGATGGGGCACTTAGTGCCATGGTCTGGTTGATTGGTTAGGGCTGGGTGATAGGTTGGACTGGATGAGCTTGGAGGTCTCTTCCAACCTGGCTGATTCTATGGTTCTGTGATCAAAGGGTCGCAGAGCACTGAAACAGACTCCCCAGAGAGGCTGTGGAGTCTCCTCTGGAGATTTTCAAGGCCTGTCTGGATGGATTCCTCTGCGACCTGAGCTAGACTGTATGGTCCTGCTCTGGCAGGGAGGTTGGACTTCATGATCTCTTTGAGTCCCTTCCAACCCCTGACATCCTGTGATCAAACTACAGCTAAGACACATTACAGATGCTATTAAAAGGCATTACACTCTTACAATCCTACCAGCTCAGTACCATGTTCTCAGAAAAGTAGATGAGCATCTGCAACATGCATAGAGACAAGTCTGAAATTAAGTCAGCCTTTTGAGGTCTGGTCCATAGAGTTTGTAGGCAACAGCCTATAGTTTTTTTCTTCTGAACTCTTACTGTTGTGCTTTGCTAAGCAGAAGAAACACTGCAGATACTTTCAGCTCCCTGCTGTTTCTGCAAGCACTGCAAGAGCTTTGAGTTGTAATCCTAATGAAGCATTAGATGGAGAAGAATTAACATGGTTGATAAATGAGTTAAGAAATTTCATCCCTCAAAAATCATCCATTTAGCAGTCCAAAATCATGTGTGTGAAAACATCTGATGAGCATCTGTTAGCACACTACAGCATCAGCATGCCTAAACTGCTTGGGCTTCACAAGACTTTAACCCTGCTGACTTCAACACAGTTTCCAAACTTAAACTAGAGTCTGGGGGAGCAGTCTCACGGTCATTTAGCTCTGTTTTACTAACCTGCAGCATTGACTAGGAAACCAGGCAATAAAGCTGACAGACTGTCAAAAGGAGATCTAGTGGATGGTGAGACAGACTGTACAGAGAGCAAAAAGGAGATCTAAATAAATATTAATAATAAATATTATTAAATATAACTTACATCCACGTATCCCAGTGTAGCAACAAAGCAGCAGGCTGATAGGATCAGACAGTTCAGAGTATTTAGCCTGTCTTTGACAGGCCCATGTGGACACTGTTTGATTTAACGTGCTCTGGCTGCTGTTACCCTGCTGGATCTATTATTACGTTTGTCACTTTTCACAAACTCAAGTGCCTTTTAGACCATGAGAAACAGAGTGGGGGTGTGGAGCATATGTCTCCCTGATCACTGCCTGCACCATCATTTCGTATCAGTCCTAGTTCTGCCTTTGACTGATGACTACCCAGAGACCTCCTGGTAAGGCTCTGACAGAAAATCCAAAATGTTTTCAGAGAAGCAACTTACACAGCCCTGCTGGCAGAGGTGCAATCTCCCAGTTTGCTTCAGCTTCACAGCAGGCCAGCAATTCCATTTTCTCCCAGATTTGCACAACTCTTGTGATGTGAGATGACAACATGACAGAGGATAACGCAGTACAAACACATGATGGGTGATAATGTGGCACATGATGATGGGATTTTACTGGAAGGATCGGCTTGCTCTCTTTCTAACCTTTTTTTCACATTTACTGGAAGAACTTTGAGAATGTTCTAATTTGAAAGCAATGTCAAGTTGGAACATCTTCCAACTGGACCTCAGTCATCATTTCTGCAGCTCCTGGCAGGCACAGTGGAGGCTTCAGTTAAGCAGCTAAGTCGTCTCGTTTGTTACATGACAGCACTATGTTCAGTTTACATCGGAGTTCAAAACTACTAATCAGTTTAGGAGAGCAGGAAGTGCAGTACCAGGAGGGATAAACAGTGACACACAGTTGTGGGCTCCACAGAGAAAGTTACATCACTGACATTTCCTCCATGCTCAGGATTTTGCACGTAGGTCCACACCTGCCTAATGCAACTGCTTGGGCACCTACTTAATAATACTGATTTGAGACTTTTGCTCCATCTCCTTGCTTATGAGTGAGCCAGTTGTGCCTGAGATGTACACTTTGGATTATTCTTTCCTGCCCAGGTTATCTGCCCCTCTTCAACAGCTAATCCATCTGCCCAGGTTCACATTCTAGCTACTGGGGTCTCCTCAAGAACATTCCCTCAACCAGTTAAGACTTGATGAACTCTACCTTCCACCATTTACCTTGTCAAGGGCTGTTTCCACTATATTTAATTTCTGAATCATAAGTGCAATTTCTCTTACAAACACAAGCTACAATTTACATGGTTTTACTAGATTTTCTCAGGGTAATCTTCATATTGTGCCCTTAACCTTGCTTTTGCATTACTCATTCAGTTATTTTTTGGTGATGATAACAAGTGCTTTCTTCTAGATGTCAAGTGAAAAACACCTGAGAGACAGCAGACATTAAACAACAATATAGAAGATCTCAACTGCATTTAGAGGAACAGACTGGAAAACTGAAGCCATGTGGTACATATGACAGGAAATACTGCTGTCCACAAGCACAGCAGAAGCAACTGTCTCAGGCATCTCCTAATACTATGATAGTTTCTTGAATTTACACAAAGCCAAGCATGGTTTCCCCAACTGGATTCATAAAGCCACATCAATTTTGGCCTGATTAAAGACTCATTCAAAACCACAAGAAGCAAAACCATGTTAAGTTTACTATGACTGCCACATTCCTGCGAGTGCTAGTACAGAAGATGAATGAACTCCACATGGCTCCTTGCACAAGCTCTGATTAGTAGTAGGAATATGCATCCCTTTATGCAGCTGCTTCTTAATAAATGCAGAATGGATAATTATGTTCCGGTCCAATACCTGTCCGGAATGCAGATATTTCATCTATCAAAGAGTACAGAAATATTACAAAAACAAACAAAGCATTTGGTTCATGGTGTCACTGGATTTCAAAGCACAATCGTTTTTTGTTTTAATGCACCTCAATTTGGTTTTTTTTTCCTAAAATCAGCTCTCAGTATAACATAAACCAGCCACAGCAGTTCACCACTGTCCCAGTCACTAAAGAAAGAAACGGTAAGAGGGCACTAGGAGGAAGGCACAGGTTTAGTGTGCATTTGCATCACACGAGGAGGTCATGTAGTAAGCATAACACCAAGGACTCCACTCCTAGCACTTATGTGCTAAGAAGCTGTGTTTTGATCACGGCACTAGTCCGAGAGCACTCAGTACAGCACCGCTTCTAGAGCAGCCGTTTGCAAAGAAAGCCTGAAGCAGCAGTAACAAGAGTCCTTTAGAGCTTTGAAGCAGATGTAAATCTACAAACTCACTCTTACAGACACCTGGTTTGCATGAGTACAAAAGTGCTACTTAGAGACTGGGGTATAGAGACTACTGGTATGAATTACAGAGACGTGATACACAAGACTATGATAGTTTCTTTAAAGCTGAAGATCAAACTGCTTTGGCTTGTCTTTAATCATGCTTGACAGTTTATAAGAATTAGACTGTTTTGGTATTCCTCCCACACGGGCTGCACTGAATGAAGTGCTTTGGAAAGAGGTTGTTAAAACGAAGTACAAAACAATGAAGTTCTGTGTTTGTCCACAGATCTGAAATTTTGCATTCTCTTCCCACTGCCCTACCAAAATGCCCAAGATGCAATCTGCAGTGAGCTGGCTTATAGCTCCAATAGGAGAGAAGAGTCCACTATGATTTTGTTTTACTGAACCCAAGGTTTCTTCTCGTTTGAGAAAGCTGCTTACCACTTCTGCACATTTTGTTTTGATATTCAGCAAAGCAAAGCAAGGAAAAGAAGCATTAACCACCTAACGTCTGTCAGCACATCGACACATCCTGAGCAAAGATGAACACTCCAATTAATGCCCAATACTTCTGCATATGTAGGTGAAATGTTAGTCTGATCACTCATTCAGAAGGCTGATGATCATGCAAGGAAGCTCTCCACAGGAAAAAAAAGTAGATATGTAAGCTCTCATTTTTATTGACACTGAACAGCAACAGCACTTTATTGTGTGTTCTAAAAACATTTTTGTAGTGATATAGTGGAAAGAGCAGCATTTGGGTATAAGGTCAAAGTGTCCCACACTGCAATTTGTGATCACTGTTCCTTGCTGTATCAGCTGATGACGAAGAAGAATTTTGTTCTATCATCTTTGTTTGTCCTTCAAACAAGTATTAGAGTGCATCTGGTCCTCCTTTTTACCAGACTAAACAAGCCTAGCTTGTCAGTGTCTCTTCAGAGGACATGTGCTCAAGGGCCCCTGACTATCTCGGTAGCCCTCCAGCTGTCAGCAGAAAGAGGTTCCTTGTCCAAAGTAACATGAAGTAGCCTTTGTATCTGTTGTAATAATACAACACTGAAAGAGTTAAAAACAAAGCAAGATATTCATCACTTGCGTGGAAAATCTCTGCTCTGAAGGGCTGCCCAATTTTTGATAATTATAACAACCTTTTTGATGTTAAAAGAATGTATGCATAGGCCATACATTTCCTTCTAAGACCAAAAGAAACATGTTTTTCTTGTGAAGCTTAATCAGAACAGTGTTTTTGTTGCACATTCCTGATGGCTGTATAGCTAGAGGAAATTAATTTTTCTTTAACCAGCAGCTGGGACTTAGGGGAGACCAGGAGCAGTGCTAGGAACAACTGCTTTGGGCAGTCCACACAGGAGTCCTGAAAAGCTCAGGCTGACTATACATGGCCCATGAGGTTAATCTTGCTATTCAGTAGTTCTACAAACACTGTCTCCAGTTCAGTTCCTTAGATTTTAACACTAACCAAGGCTTCAAGCCAAGGTCTTGATAAAAAAGAATAATTTGGTTCTTGGAAAGCATGGCAAAAAGCTGACCAAACAGTCTGTTTCCACTACCACCCAATGAAGCCCAGAGGAATCAGGACCTCCTGCATTCAGGCTGAGACTTAGGTTTGCACTGATGCATCAAATCCAGTTAGTCTCCATTTAATCTCTCTGTACTGACAGCACTAAACATTCTTGCACAGGGCAAGTGTTCAACAACAGACAGTCTGACCACAACTGCTCCACCACTGCGAGCTCACATACTGCAAAAGGTTCTTACCTACAATGTCTTCATAGGCATTTTCTTCTAAAGTGCTCTTGGATCCAAATTTATGCTGGCTCTCAGTCCCATTTTCAGTTGGGGAGGGAGGGTACAGGGATTGCAGACTTGATGCATCCTCAAACTCAAAGGATTTTCTGAAGTTTAAAACAGTATGTATTTAGTTACTAGAATTCAAAATGACTCAAATGTTTAGCTGAGCACTAAGAAATATATATTAAATGACCAATTTTTTTAAAAATTACATCATGTTTTAAGGACTTTAAGAGGACCTTAAGCCCACAGCAGTCTCTAATACAGCAATATGACACTTTTATGAGGTGGGAAGCATTTTTATGTGGACAGGGACTGGAGAGGATGATGAGAGTGGTTCTTTGGAACAGTGTTCAGTTCTAGTCCCAAGTCTATCCTGTGACACTCCTCTCCTGTCATGTGTCTGTGCCAGGGAATCTTTAACCACTAGGGAACACTCGGATCACATCAATCTGAAATGTAAAAGCTGCACAGGCAACTAAGTCCTCTGAATGCAAACTGGCTCTCTGCTAGCAGGGAAATATGAGAGACTTCCTCCATTCTACTATAACGTTGATTTAGTCAAAGAAAATCACTGCTTTCAACCCAAATATTAGAGGAATAAATATCCACAGCCCATTCTCATGACATAGCAGTGAGTGCAAACCACATGTATGTATGTTCAGTCTGAAACACACAGCCATGAGCTGTTGATGTAACAAATTCTGTCCTCAAAAAAGAGAATAGTTTCAAAACTAAGATTTCAATAACTGTGAACAAAACGCTGTCATTCTTAGATGATTTGCATGGTCTCAAGCTCTTGGCAAATGTTGGAATTCTTATTGTAACTAAAGGAAGGATAGTAGTAAAGACAAAGCTAAGATTCTATCAAGGTAGGTCCAGAGAAATCACTGAACTACAGTAGGATAAAGCTGTTAGAAACAAATAGAAACCTACTCTGTACAATGCCAAACTGATCTGCAAGGGTCATCAGGCACACATCCTTACCGTGTAAATCCTACACGCTACACTCCACTCATCACAACTGAAGTTGGTAGACACTGCTTTTGTTTTGGGCTCCTACCTACTGGCCCCACCCAGGACTGAGGTTCTGTTGTTGAACTATGCCGTTGCTTAACTCGCTCCACTGTGATGGGAGACTGAACCTGTAGAACAGTAGGTGCAAGCTGAATTGTGTCTCTTCTTGAAAGAATTTTCAAAACTTCATCTCAAAAACTCATCATAACAAAATACTGTGGTTCTTAGATGACTTGCATGGTCTGAAACTCAGGGCAAGTATGTAATCAGAGACTGAGTTGGATCACTTAGTTGTAGGCCACACCGTGGCTCTGTGTAAGAATTAGCTGTTGCTATTCATTCCTCTCCACACAACACAGATCATTTTCCTACTTGCCCTTTAACTTTCCAATAAAGGCTGGCTATAGTAGAACATTTGAAAATCATTGTTTGCTTTCTGTAAGCTGGAAACACTGTGTTGAACAAAAGCAGGTCAGGTTTATTTCAGCAACTCTTGTTAAAAACTAGATTTACTTTCTCTGAGATTATGGCCAGTACTCAAAGATAAGCACAGCTAATCAGAGTTTGGCTTTCCACACTTCACCCCCCACGCCTTTCTCAGAGAAACAACACACATCAGCAGAGTTGCTTGATCCATTTCAGAAGCAGGTGGCTCCTGAAAGTGCAGAATCTGAAGGCTATTCTTCCCCTTTTCCTGCCCCAGCATATTTCAGGTCAGGTTGTGCTGACATAAGCTTTTAGTTAATGGAGCCAACATCAAGCACTGGATACTGAGCTGACAGAACGTGGTTGAGATGCTGTTATTTGCAAAGTTCATCACTAAATATCAACAGCACACATGTATCACACACATGCACAGATGGGTGAACTTGTGAAAAATGCCCTCCTTTGAATGCTTACCAACAGCTGTGCCTGCAGTTTTCTAAGAGGTGAGTTTTACCATTCCCAAAATTCTAGACCAATCATGTAACTGAAACATGCCAAGCTCCACAGATTGCTGGGGAAAAATAGCCATGTAGTCCACTCATCATTAACTCAGAAAGGAAATAAAGGCATTTCTGTGCTAAAATATAGATTTCTCAACATTAATCCTCTACAGCCCTTACAATAACTTAAACATTTCTAAGCACTGAATTAAATGAAATCAACCAAGATTTTGTGAAACTGCTGTAGTTACAGGCTTTGGAAACACAGGTAGGCTTTGCAGTGAACAGGGAGACAGGACTACAACAGAGCAGCTATGGCACCACTACAAAGGGGCTATGAAATCATGCTCCATTAAAAATGACAAGTGAGGGTGTTTGTGTCAGAATTAACTGGATAATCTCTAGCAAACATGACCAAAAGCCTGTTCCAGGGATCGAGGAATACAGGTTGGAGAACTCCAAAGCCATAGCCATGTAAAGCATTGCACCAGGGCATCTCATCAGTGCAGTCCAGTAGGAGAAATACTGCTTGCCTTGCACACAGTCTCAGGTCAAAAGCATTGCATTAGAGTGAAACTTTGGATTGCTGTTACTGAAGCAATACAGCACCATTTATTTACTTATTTAAAGACCAAACATGAGGCATTTCCCTGAATTTTACCTATTCTGGGACTTTCTGTGAAAGCGTGACTCTTTCTTCTGCCTCCTGGTCACAGGGGGTGCAGGGGTGGACGGGAGGGGGGGAGGAGCAGCAGCAGGAGTGGGAGATGGAGGTAGGCCATTGCTTGGTTTACTTCTGTGGGCTTTGTCTGCTTCATATTCAAAGGTGCGTTTGGGCTTGGGGACGGGATTCACGGCGCTGTTATCTGGGCTTTCCAGGAGCGGTTTAGGGCCAGCTGAGTTCGCAGTAACCTCCTGTTTCGCCTTACTGCTTTTCTCAGCCTCAGTGGGCGTCCCTGGTTCACTCCCCAAAACAAGGCTCCCTCCTTTGCTATCACTCAGGCTTTCACTCAGTCCTTCCACAGCACTCAGAGTAGCAGACTTTTTCCTCCCTTTGTCAACACTGTAACAGCTGCTTGGTAGCTGGGGGAGGCCTCTGCCAGGCTGCTCCTTCAGTGCTTGCTCGATCTTCTGTATTCTGTTGAGCACAGCAGAGGACTCTTTCCTCACGTGGCCCTTGAGGAAAGCAGCAGCAGGAGGCTCGCCCCTGCCCAGTCTCTTTTCGAGCCGATGGCAGGAATCCCTGTCCGGCAGTTCCTCCTCCTCCGTTTCCGGGTAAGAGCACTCGGAAAACGTTCGGCTCATTCTTCTGAGGCCTTTGAAGTCAAAGGTCTTCTCGCTGCAGGGAGAGGTCAGAACGCTGGGGCAGCTCTCACTGCCCGACCTCTCCCCAGCATCCCTCTTGTCCACGCAAGCGCTCATCCTGGGGGGCAGCTCCCGGCGGCACTCCCATTCTGAGATCTTCTGCCGGATATCGAGTGCTTGGGAGCGGACGCTGGCCCGGCTGAGAGAGAGGTTCCTCAGGTTGGTGGCAGTGCCCAAGGACAGAGTGCTCCTGGCGAGCGGATGGCTCCCTATTGCATCCCCATCCCGAGCCTCCTTTGAACTCTCTTGTTGGTCCTCGGCCTTGAAGACAGAAAGCCTTTTATCCAAGGTGCCCACACTGACGGCTTTGAGGGGTTGGCTGGAGGAGTCGGTGTCCGACAGGCTGGTGGAGGTGCTCTGCAGCGCGGACGTGCGGCTGCTCCAGTCCTTGGGCCGCAGTCTGGAGCTGGAGACCCTGGAGAGCTGAGCGGAGCTGCAGGAGTCCTCGCTGTCGCTGAGAGGGTAGGCTGGGCTTCGCCGCGGCGACAAAAGAGGCGGCGGGGAGACTGACTGACACCTAGAAGCAGAAAGAAATAAAATAAAATGTATTAAAAAAATCAAATCCCTAAGGAGACTGAAGTAATTTGTCACATTTTCCAGTTTTGGCCACAGGTAAAGCAGAGGATGACTGCATACTGCAAAATTACCCCAAAGCATCACTAAGACATCAAATACCACTTAGCCACAGACTCAGGGGCTACGGACAGACCTTGTGAAGAGTCCATGCAGAATGCTTCAGCATGTTAAAACATTATTTTTATTGACAATAGCAAGAATAAAACACGAAATGCCTGGCATAGTCATTTATGGAACAGCAGAGGTGAAGGACATGCTGGCAACCCTCTCTGCCTTTGGCTCATTACATAGAAAACATCATAGGCAAAGGTCAGTGGATAATGATCGGTGGATAATGAAACAGCCTTTCCCCATGAAACCAACTTTTGTTGAAGGCACAGTAATTCCACAGACTAAAACTAGTGTTACTGGGCAGAGGCAGGTGATTCAAGAACTTGCAATCTTCCATCCAAAGCCTGTAAAGCAAAATGTATTTGTTGAAGTTTTCTTCATACACGATGACACATGCGGCACCTTCCAGGCGCATCGCTACCTACACCTTCAAAGTACGATGTATAAACAGCATAAAGAAAGGTTATGGAACCAAGGGTCAGGAATGACCCCTGTTCTAAGGAAAGACACATTGGCAGAAGTTGCTCAGTGATCTTTCAGTTTTGAAGGCCCCATCTGTCCTGCATAAGCGAATGCTTACAGAGTAAAAAGAGGGTTTGGCTCTCTGATCCAGGGAATTCCCCAGTTCAAGAGTTACTGGAAAAAAAGAGCAAGAAACATGCTGGCAAGAAGGTACTGGGTCTTTCCAGGCTCCTGTTGGTGAGATCCCAGAATTTCACACAACAACTGCTGTCTGGTGAGCTCACAGTCATGCAGCACCGGTTTTGTTCCTTGGGATTTTCTCTCCACTTCTGCTAGTAAAATATTGCTTTCTTAGCACTTTGTATAGGCTTTCCGCCCACCTCTGATTTTTCTTGGGGCATCCTGCCATTTCATCAGGACATCCTAACTGCTTTCAGAGTGATGATAATGTCAGAATCTGCTGTGACCATAGGCATGTTGCTGAGCAGATTGGGCCCACCCCACAAGACTAGAGACTTCTTGTTGCTCCAGCCAATATTTAAAGAGATCTGAAACAAAAGCAGCAGAAAATTTCTCCTTGCAACAACAGCAAAACTAATTTTTCATATGCACACTAAAGCTATCCTGATTTCAGGGAACTGAGAATGAAAGGTCAAAATCCTGCAGAAATTTGTAAAGAAAAGAATGCTAAGAAATGTTCAGCAACCAACTTTTATATTATTTCATATGACATTACAAATTAATCATCACAATTAATAATGACCTTCAGGCCTTTATTAAGAGGAGGTCTCTGGAAGAAAAGACTTCACACAAATGATCACTTGGAGCACTAATTCAGATAGCCTGTGCTAACACTTCATTGGAAAAAATGGCAAAGCCCACAACTTTCTGGCACTGTTAATCTTTTGAGCTACTTAGTAATCAAAATAGATGTGCTCAGACTTCAGAATGAAAAACTGAAATTATCTTTAAAAATGAATGGTGAATACCCCCAAAATCCCAGGGACTTTACTGTGCGCTCAGATGAACTTTTCTGTGTCCAGATCTTCAACAAGTGGTTGAAATGCAAGTGAAGTAAGAAAATCAGAGAATAAGATACAACTTCTTGGATTCTTAAAAGGATATTTTTCTCCCTTGAAAGTGTAACTTTTCACCACATGAAAAAGCTCTTCTTGCATTTTTGTATTCGGATTAAAAATGGATTATATTATTGCCTAGACCTGCTTCATAACTCGGGATGTAGAAACAAATAGGTGGATGCCCAGTTTTTGAACTGAGCAAGAGGCAAGACAATATCCCCAGAAATTAAAGCCTTGAACAGTCAGAGAGATTGAGCAACTGAGAATGGTCCCTTGAGCAAGGAGCAGATCCTACTTCATAGCAGCCATTGTGAGTTTGAATACTGGAATCCATCCTTCTTCAGAGGGAGAGGGCAGCAGACCCTGCTCACCTGTTAATAGGAACCAAATGCACCTGCACACATTGATGCACCTCTCCTGAGCACTGCTGTAACATCTTGCTAGGGCATTCATTGTGCTTCTGCTTCATTTCACATAGTAGGCAGAGGAGAAAAAATGTGTGGAGACCAAGAGTTACTGGAATTAGAACCAGTGTTTCTGTGTCACTACTTCTGTGACCTGGATGAAACAATCACTTTCGGTAGGGTTCAGTACTCACAGCTCCCTCTAACTGGTACAGTTTTGTGCTACCATAGGAGGGCTGCTGCCAGGCAACCACGCAGCAAACAAACAGAACAGCACTGCTCTGCCTCGGATACTTCATGCTTGTGGAAGCTCCTGGTCCCCATAACGCTTTTGCACAAACAATACCCAAACACACTACTGTGATACAGCAATCTTCCAGCTGTGTCTCTAAAGGTGCAAAATAGCAAAGAAGGAGGCCCAAAAAAACCTAAACAACTTTGACTGCAGCAATGTTAAGGGGCACACAATTCCCTCTTTCTATACAAGACCTAGGAATAACATCCTCTATGCTTTCTTCCAGAGAGCTATGAGAAGTCCACTTTTAGCTGTCAAACATTAGCAGTTAGTGGTTTGGTTGCATTTTGCAATGAGTTATAAAACAAGCCATTGGAGAGAGAAGCAAATACTCAGCATCACTTGCTCTCCTTCCATTTCTTCATCAGTTACATCCTCATCAGAGGGGACAGACAGGCAGGAACAGCAACTGAGAAGCACTCAAGCAAGGCGTACTGTAGGGAAACAACAGGGAATGCTCAGGGGACAAAGGCAGGTAGGCAAACTGGTCTGAACTGGGTTATAGGGTGACTAGCATGAGGGTCAAATGTACAACCATCACCATCATACATGGACTGCAGTGGCTTTGTTGCTTAGCTCAGATGGCCCAAATCAAATGCTTTGACTTCTGCAGTTTTCTTTTTCTTTCTTGAACAACTGCCTTCTGCACTCATCAGAAAACACAAATTGAATCTTCACTGTCTTTGTTGTACTAGGAGTGGAAAAGGACTTCCAAATCTATGTTATTGTTACTTCTCATAACTAGGGACTAGGGGAACATCAAGACCAGACAAAAAGGACCTCCCACACTACTACATTTATATTTCATTTTGTTTTGTTAGTAGATTTTTCTATTAAAATATGTTCTCTATCATACCTTCCAGTATCATAATTTTCTTAATAACTCCAGTAGATAACTACAGATGATAGTTAATTACTTTGAATCTACATAAGAGCTTATGGTGAGTAAAAGAGGTGAACTTTTCATATCTGTGCTGGGCACAGAGTAGTAAGGTGGTTTTTGAGCTGATTCAACTTGGTAATGAAATACACAGCACAACTTGTCGTATCTTGCCTCTCTCTTGGAAGCCAAGTGATGTAAGTGGCAACAGACCAATCCCTTTCCCACCAGACCCTTTCTGATTTCTGAGGTCTCACCAAAAGCATGGCTCAAAATCCCCCAAAATCCGCATTTCAGATAACCTCCTCCCTTTACTGTTGACTTTGGGATTGTGACAAAAACAAGACAAAATACTTTCCCAACTGAAAAGTGAATTTGCATGATAAGACTGCTCATTGTCATGAACACATGCTGGTGATGGAAAAGCCCCAGCATTTAGAGAGAATGAAGCAATCAAATCAAAGTAGATGAATATCATGAAATGTTTAAAGATAGAGCAAAAATAGAAACACCAATTACTTTTGTTTGTACTTCTACATTTCTTTTTTCCCCTGAGGAATTTTGATAGTTTCCATCTACATAAAGATTGAGACCATAGCAGTACTACTTACAAAATGAAGGCCACTAGGACTGTGAAACAAAACAAAGATCAAGCTCTGTGTGCCTTTCAAAAAAACCAAAGTTTCAGTGCTCCCAAGACGCAAGGAGTTAAGGATAACAACTGTGGGATGCATTCAGGAGGGTGCTGTGGTGAAAAGCTGCATACAAAACCCCTCCAGAGCTCTGGGTCAGTTCGTGATACACAGATACTCAGCTGACTCCAGCTGAACTGCCTTTGTGGCCTAGAAGCAAAGTGTCTGAAATTCACTGGTGTAAATCAGGAGTTATTCTGCCAAAGCAAATTATGTGAAGGGCCAACTATGCTCTGCAACTGTTTAAAAAAAAAAATAAAAGGAGCAGAGGGTAGTTAAAGCTGATGAGTCAGATTCTAAATACCTGAGTTAGACTGGATCTGTAAAGCAAAGACAGCAAGAAGACCTGACTGATGAACGACCACGAAATGAAATGTGATCATGCACTAGGTAAATGCCTTTGCCCAGAAATTTCTAAGGGTGAAGAAGAAAAAAAAAGTTAAATTTTCTACACTGAGAAAGCTACATTCTCTGCCACTGCAGATTTACAGCAGTCTTCTGCTCTGTTAGAAGGTCAGTGCAGGGTATTTTTTACACCATGCCGTGTGTAAGCCCTTTTCACTCCCTCTTTTCAGACAGAAATGATTACCCAAAGCGCAGAAGGTTGCCTAGCCTGTGCTGTGCCTTCTTCACAGTGACCAGAAGCTGGCTACACCCAGAAGTGCATTTTTCTACTGAAGTGCCCTGCTTCCATAGGACCATCTCTCATTTTCTCCTTAAAAAAACAATAACATGATCCAAAGTTGAAAACGGGAAACCT